>FXXK01001624.1:71584-129026 GCA_900184695.1 Betula pendula | reverse complement strand
GAGAAGTTCTTTGCACAGGAGTGATGCTTTTGTATGTTAGAGCTAATTGACTTCATGTTGTAGGTTGACGATCTTACCTGTAAAGCACAACTTCAAGAAATTGAGCTGGAGAGAACATCCAAACAGCTGAAGGAGGCCATTTCTATAGCAGGGGAAGAGACTGTAAAATGCAAAGCTGCAAAGGAAGTGATTAAATCACTTACTGCACAAGTAAGTTAAATGTTTACATCTAGATTCTTTATCCAGAGTATAATAGCTGATTACTATTGTAAATAATCTTTAACTTGAACAATTAGGAGGAATTGTATGCTGTCATTTAATGGGAGGCATTGATGCAAGAAAGCTGACATGAGTAGAAATAGTGGACCCTTACGTATTTTATGAATTACAATCGTAAGGATTTACCATCTATAATAGTGTTATGTTGTCCTCTCAGATAGTTTCTAGCTATACATACTCGGTTCTCTATTTGTAGGTAGTAACTAATGACATGTAAATAGAAAGGAGAAAATATAAGGAGTATTACTTTTAAATATTGTTAGAATATTAATTAAATAATTAAATTTACATTTCTTATCAACTCAAGCTTTTGGGATAACTGATAATTTAACATGGTATCAAAATAGAAGTCATGAGTTCAATCCCTGACTTTTACAGTTTATTCCTGTTTCAGTTAAATATTCCACGTATTAAGCCTCATTTGTTGAGGGAGAATTTGAGTTACACGTGAGGGAGAGTATTAGAATATTAATTAAATGATTAAATTTACCATTTTTTATCAATTTAAGTTTTTGAAACAACCAGTGATTTAACAAATATAAGTAGTGTTATATATATATATATAAAGAGACGAATATAAGTAGTGTTATAGGTTGTCATGAATTTGATAAGCTTATTATTAGGTGTTGCTCTGACTTTGTAGTTTTAGGAGCTCATTTGACTTATTAAGTATGTTAGAATAATAGTTAAATGATTAAATTCATTTTTTTCTATTAGCTTAAGTTTTTGAAACAATTGATGATTTAATATGTTATTAAAGTAGTTATCTTGAATTCGAATCCAGACTCTGTAATTTATCGTTTCATTTAAATATTTCACGTCCTGGGTCTTAACGTATTGAAAGAAAGTTTGTGCTCACAAGTTATTGGGTGAATGAAACAATGATGATATTGGAGGATATCAATTTCCATTAGGTTTTAACTCCTTTCCATGATCTAATTAATATTCTACTACATGTCATGGTGAAACGATTTTTACTATGGAAGTAGGGGTGTAGGTGACCTAAGCTAAGCGAACTTTAGGCTGCTTTGACTCGGAACAATGGAAGATATATAGAGCTTGAGGTCCACTTGACTCGAGTTGAACATCGAAACATGAGCTCGAGATCTAGTCAACCTTCGGAACATGAGCTTGAGCTTGGGTTGCTGTAAGCTTGCCAAGATCAGGAGCAGCCTTACAAGCCTCAAAGATAAAAACTGACTTTTAAGACTGCACCCTCAGGCCTGCCTTTTTTTCAAGCCCATGGCCCATATCAAACTGATGAAGGTCGATGTCAAAAAGGGGTACCCAAAACAAAAGAGAGGTACTCCTTAAGTGCATAAAATGAAAGAGAGGCAGGCTTTATCTATAGGCAACGGATGCAGTAGCCTATGTTTCTTCATGTGGGACAAACATGCCTCAAGTGTTAAGATGAAGGTGAGTGTGGCACTAATTTACTGCCAAAGAACTATCAGCCTCCCTCTTGTATGCGATGTGGGACAAGAAACTCTTTCATGAGTGTAATGCTCGAGTAACAGTGGTACCAAATGAATGAATTGAGAAGAAAGTTTATAGATGCTCTTGCTTGCCCATCAGCATGAAGCTCAACTTGCCAAGCCAGCTTGCGAGCTGATGAGTGAGTACCTTGATGCTCAAGCTGTGTCTGTTTCACTAGTCCAGCCTGGGAGACGGCCTTAGGCTTCTCTCATTTTGCTCAACAAGCGAGCCGAGCCTAACATTTGACAAAGCTACTCACCAAGTGCTTGGTTCATTTACAGTTACAAGGAGAAAAAAATGACCATGTAAAGTATGAAAAAGAAAAAAAGAAATGCTGTTTCAAGTAGCGATTATGTGAAGAAAGCTAGTAATGGAATAGCACGAATTAAACTCAAATTAAAGGATAAATTGGGTATAATTTTTAGTCTTGACATGAGGCATTAAAAGCTTCTGCAAACTTACATGCTTATTTCCTTGATCGTGCAAAATTACATCAGAGGTTCCTTAAATATAAATTGGGTGAAATTATTGACCGAAATAAGGCAGTAGAAAGGTTTTGCAAACTGAAAGACGCATTAAATAAGAAATATATTGTGTTCATCTCACAGAAGTTTAAAATAAAATATTAAAAATTACAAATTTCTTAGTTTTGATTTGTGATCAGAGCCTTTCTGGTCACTGCATGAGGCTTAGACTTACTCCACCTTCTAGGTATGATGTCTTAATCACTAAATTTGTGTCCCTCAAACCCCCCCACCCTAGCAAAAAAAAAATATATATATAGACTATTTTCATTTCTTGAAGCTTTTTTATATATGGGTGGGGTTCCTCTGCAACTTAATTCTGAATCCTTAGTGCTAAAACCAAAGCATCTGATGTTTGGGTTTAGCCTGTGCTCATCTTTCCAAACACTGCCCTGGACATGTATAATTCATCACTTGAGGTGAACATTTTGGAGGGAAAGGAGTCTTGCTTCTAGCTTTCCCTGGTGTTTTCTAGATCAAGCACATAAAATTGTCTTTTTCATTTTTGGTATTTGAGTTATACAAAGTTTGATTATTAAGAAAAATAAAAGATAAATCGAGCAGTATAATAGTTAGGCAGGTTTGAAGTTGTGCTATAACCCTTTTAGACATTAGTTACTCTTGATGTCGAGTTTTTAAGTTTGAATATTTCTGTTGTTATTGTCGTTATCGTTATCATTATCATGATTATGTTATTATTATTTTTATTATTTTCATATGGAAAAATAGTCTTCACTTCTCATGTATCGAAATAAATTGCACATACCAGAACTCATCTGAATTTATACCTTGTTCTTTTATCTATGATAGTTGAAGGAAATGGCTGAAAGGTTACCCGTTGGAGCTGCAAGAAACAGCAATTCACCTTCCTTTGGTTCTTATAGCCCCTCTCTTACTCACGATGTTTCTACTGCGGCCATTGATGCGCTAGATAGTCACATGACCTCCCATGAACTGGATTCAAAGGGATCAAGCAGCCTGGTGATTTCCAATGGGTCAAGCACGATTAATAACCACACTTTGACTCATACTGAAGTGGTGCACCTGGAAGCAACCGTGAGGAGTAAGACACGAACAGCAAAAGCTGAACCCACCCATGGGGATGAATGGGTTGAGCAAGATGAGCCAGGTGTTTATATGACCCTTGTTTCCTTGCCTGGAGGTGCCAAAGATCTTAAACGTGTCCGCTTCAGGTATTTCATAACCAAATATGACCTAGTTTCTCAAGATGTTCCATGTACTCAAAACTAGACAAACATTTTCCCCGCATCTGGATTTTGGCTCAATCCTTAAACAATCACACTATTTCTTTTTTCTTTTTTGATAATTAATGAAGTTTATGATAAGGAACAAAAAGGGGCTTAATTCTAGTATATGGGGAGTATAAAAAATGAACACCAAAGGAAAAGATAAGAATAATTCCTAAAGTTCAACAAATCCAAACAAAGAAAAAGAAAAGCAACTAGATGTCACATCCACTTGTAAAGTGGTCTCAGAAAAGAAGCTGTAACTTGACAATAACTCAATGTCTTCTAAGGTGCCAACTTTTCTTTCTCCCTAGATGCACCATATTGAGACATTAGGGGACAACAGACTATGTCATGCTACAATGTCTACCAAAACTTCATTTGGACAAGCAAAGAACTTTACGACCATCTAGGGCATTATCCACAAAAATCCAAGCAGCAAGAAGATAAGACCAAACCTCCCTATCCATAGAGCAATAAATAAGGTGGTTCACTGCCAAGGTTGCTGGGTGGAAGTGGAGAGTTTGACTTGGTGGACCTTTGGATGCTGGATGTGGATGACGTGGTTACACATCACCAGCAGCAATGTCAGCTTGTGTACTATGGAAACCAAATCATAAGTGAGATGAACGAGTGATTTGTGTGAGTCGACAGTCTTTGGCTCACGGCCTCACTCACCACTATCTTTGCACATTCAATACCTATCAACTATTTTTTTTTAATCCTTTTTGAGATTATCCAGTCAAAATCATGAGCGGCTTGACAAGCCTTATGTGGTGCATTTAGTTGGAAATAAGTAGGATGTATTTTGATGGCATGGAAAAGTCTCTAGGTGGAATCAATTGGAATTTCCTTATTCTGTTCCATTGGGTTATCATTTACTCTTCTTTTTGTTCTTCAACATCTTTCCTCGACATAATAGATGTTCTCAATATTAGTTCTTGAGCTGTAATTCTTTATTTTCTTCCTTTTCTGTAGTATTCCTCCTTGTACTATCTTGGCTACTTGCTTTACACCCCCTTTGTAGTGATTCTTATTACTTTTAGAACAATAAGGAAATACAAAACAAATCACCTTGCGGAGTACATTCTTCTACCAAATGCTTTTCCAAGGGAGACTGGGATCCAATCCCCTTGTTAATGCTCAAGGGTTGGGTTGATTTAACTTTAAGCTTCCAACTCTTTGACAGCACCCTTCCCATCCGGTCTTCCTCTTTACATTTTACTCCAAAATGTAAAAATTGGATAAAAGAGTAGCAACAAAATTTGGTTGGAGTTATCAAAAAACAAATTTTGGTTGGAGTCATCAATTTGACACTGTACATGTAGTTTGTGAATGTTGTATGACCAACAATAGGAAGGGCCTGCAATGTACGTTAGATGTAAAAATATAACATTGGATGAGTTTGGACCATCAAGGTGTCTTAAGTTTTCTCCAGCACTTTTTCAAGTTTTTCTTCATATTCAACGAATTAGGGTTAAATCTCATTGCAAAATCCTTTATATTGACTCTTTTCTTGGGCATATCAATTTGTTTTGGTCCATGTCATGATGGTCCTGACACCAAATTTCTTATTATCATTGCTGGAAGATTTCTGAGTGTGAAACTGGGTATTTCTTATAGGTAATGAATGTGCCATATCAAAGATTATTAACCCGGTGCCTTTATTCTTCTAACTGCAGTAAAAAGCGGTTTAGCGAGGAAGAAGCAGTACAGTGGTGGGCATTAAACAGGGCTAGAGTGTATCAGCAGTACAATATTCCCTTGACTGATAAGCCTAGTGTTGGCAATATTCCCACCGTATTCAAAATTTCAAAATGTAAATGAGTCAGCAATTTCCACATTCCAAGCTTTCAAGATTTTGAGGTTTGTTGTTCTAAATTCATCTTTTAAGGTTTTGGGGAAGAAAGAGGCGGCTACCCCCAATTTTTGGTTTCACAGCAGGTAGGGTTGTTTTTCCCTAAAATTTAATTTAATTTTTTTTCTCCGTTAATGCACCCCTGCCTTTCTGTATTTTTGAGGAAAGTCGTAGATTAGATATGTGTAAATTCTTTGTAAGTAGGTTAATCGTTTTACACTCAAAACTGTCTTGTAAATTCTCGTAATGTTAATGCATCTTCCACGTTTCTTTTAACTCTCCAACTCTTTTGGATAAAGTCGCTAAACCTAATATACTGTTGATCTCAGAATTTTTCATTTGTCTGCTGTTTGGTTGTCAAGAATATGAGCAATTTTATCAATTTTCTTCTTATTCATATGCTCTGAGATTGCTGCTGTTGGACCCCCAGTTTTCTGAACTACGCTTTTCAGGAGCACCCGCTTGTCTTAATGCTTCAATATGCAGGATTTATAGTACGTTTGGTACGTGAAATGACTATTTCATTAAAAAAAAAAAAAAAAAAAAAAACTTTTATTAGGAATAGAAGAATATTGAATAAAATAGTCTCGATGGTGTTAGAGTATATGATAAGGCTCTAACACTTGAAATAGTCATTTTCTCATGGATAATGAGAATGATTATTTTAAAGTTATTTCATTTTACCGGCTTCTATTTTCAATGAAAGCTATTCATTTTCTTAATGAAATAGCTATTTTACGAACTAAACATAATTTAAGGACTAATACTTTGCTTGAGTTCAAAGGAAAGCTTCCCTTTGCTCTCATGAAGAAGTTCCTGTTATGATGTCCAGCAGGGAAGTCCTTGTCCCAAGACTAAAGTAGTCATACGAAGTTGGTGAATATAGGTTCAACCCTCTCAACAGCTAAACAAAACGGAATAGGTTCCAATATTTCAAATTTTCAAGTGAAAGGGAGGGATGCTATTTTATGGTCAAGATTTAATATTGTTATATCTGTCGGTGTAAATAATGTTACTTGATAAATATATTAGTAGATCATTTAAAAAATTTAGATGATGTGACATTAATTACATAAATGCAACATTAAACTCGGTAGTGTCATTTATTGGCTATTGCCCCATTAATAAATTATGAGAAATGCTACTTTTTCATTTTCTATTCATCTTTTATATTTTTTTTTTTTCAAATCTAGCGGATCCTATAGATCTAATGGTGAATTTGAAAAAAGAGATGGCTGAGAAATTGAGGAATAGCAGGTCTCGTAACTTATACACTGGTCAGAATTGATCTTTATAATTGCAAGACCATTTGTGTCTCTCTTTTTGCTTTTTTCTTTTTGGCTAAGAGTCCATTTGGCCTCGCATTGCAGGTCAAAAAGTGCATTTTTAAACAAAATAAGACATGCTACTCTTCCATATCCATTTCATCTTTTTTTTTTTAATAAAAAAAAAAAGAAAAAATTTATCATTTTGGATTGGTAGAACTCATGTGTCCTACATATTCACCGGGAGATTTTTTTAAACATGCATGGATATGGATGAGAAATGAAAAAATAGAATTTCTCGAACAAAATTGTAAAAAAGATTCCTGTTGGGGAATACATACAAAAATATGAAAAAAAAAAAGAGTAAAAAAGTACATAATTTTAAAACTCAAATTGCTTTATATCAAACGCTTAATTCCATTTTCATAAACTGTGTTCTAAACGGGTAAAATGGAGGAATTTATTTTCATCGAAAAAGGAAAATTCTCCACATCTCGTGTGAAGTGGTACTTTCATATGATAATTTCTTTAAATTCAAGCAAGGTAAAAATCAAAAGTACCTTCCCCATGGAATTAATTTGGCTTGAATATGCATCTTCACTGTACTAAATAACCTCAAAACATGAGTTTCATTTTTTTTTGTAGGGAATAATAAAACATCAATGGGGAGTATACAGAAGAAACAAAAACATTTGATAAAATATATATATATATATATATATATATATATAATATATATATATAGAGAGGAGAAGAGAGAAGAGAGAGAGAGAGAGGAGAGAGTATTCTCCCAGTCACATGACCATCTTGGCATGCCTCTGAAAACAAGAGGAATGACACTCAGATTAACGAGATATCCAACTGTCTATTCACTATTCACTCTTGTTTGTTTGAACTAACCCATACATACAAACTCTTTCACATATTCAAAACAGGGAAGATTCAAGTGCCAAATGCCTCAATGAGTTCCAAGACCCCAAGTGAGAACACTCGAGGAACAAAAATAATTAACAAATCAAATAAATCATTGGGAGCAAAGTGATGAAATAGGGCCGTCACATCCTCCATAACGCAGCACCAGGTGGAGCTCTTTATCATCATCCTTCAATTTTTCTTGACAATCCAAGAAAGCTGTCCGTACAAAAAAAAAAAAAAAAGGCAATTTAGGGCACTGGGTTTCTAGGGACCCCATGTAGGCAAGGGGCAATGAAGCATTAGAAATCAGAGTTGGTTGTGCAGCAATAGTAACCACTACTATCTCTTGCGCCCCATGCACATTGCAATTAGTGTTGTAAAAAGCAAACCTGAAACTTTTAACACTTTTTTACAAAGACAGCTGCATGATCCAAAAGAAAATACAGCCATATTATTTGGAGGTGAATTTCTTTTAAGCCAAGGCAAAGGCATGTATCAAGGGAAGAAAAAAAAAACTAAAGATATGTTTGGTGCGAAGAATGATTATTCTAAGGAATAACTTAATTATATAAGTCACCCTCCATGTCTACTTTGTATCAACCAAAAGTGATGTGGCTTTTAAAATCACCATTGAATTTATGATTGATAATTATTTACTTTTGATCTAATGGTAATTTTAAAAGCCACGTCACTTTTGATAGATACAAGGTAGATATGAAGGGTAACTTGTATCATTACTCTTAATTAAAAATATAATGAATGAAATAGATTAGCTTTGAAATAGTCATTCTCATGGCTACAAGGGAATGACTATTCTTTCAATTGAGAAAATAAATATTCCTCTCAAATGTGAGGAATAACTTTCTCTCAATTGAAGAAATAGTCATTCCCTTGTAGCCATCGAGATGACTATTCCAATACTAATCCATTCTACTCATTTCATTCTTAATAAAAGCTATTCCTTAGAATAGCAATTCTGTGTACCAAACATAACCTCAAAGTAAATCCAAGAAATAAGCAAGAAAGTGGGCAACATGTATTGTACAGCTAAATATACCATTTTGACATTATAATATATGGTAAGTAAATAGGAATTTTAGTAAGAAAGATGGGAAGGGCATAGCATAGCCCAAGCACACAGGATTTATACAAGACATCCACCAAAAAAAAAAAAGACGTACATTCTATATCATGGTGATGAAAACACACTGCTTGTGTATAAAATTTAACGAGACATAACCCTGCTGTTCCCATTTCTAAACCTAACCCTGCTGTTACCGCTGCCGCCAAACTCCGCTAAGATGTCCTTGGGACACCAAGCATTGTACCTGAACCTTGAGGGTACCCCGGTGAAGTTAGGGCTCACAAACTCTGCCGACTAAAGGCCCTCTTTGCCGTAGAGTTAGTAGATCTGGCCTAGCCCCACGGTAAACCCAAATTCCAAGCCAACCCGATATTTTCGATTACGCATGAAGTTTGGCGGAATTCGGCTCGGCTCGGAATCAATTTTTCGATTCCAACCCCTCTTGGGTCAAAATTCAGAAACCACCCAATTATGACCCAAAGGGATCCTTAACCAGACCTAATAAAAAGAATAGAAGAGAAGTATCGGAACAGTTGATTTTTGCTAAAAATTTGGCCACAGTAATAGCCATGTGAGTTGCAAGTTCCACACCTTGATATATACCATTAAAAATGTTGATTCTTCACCAAAAAAAAAAAAAAAAGGAAGAAGGAAAAGTTAAATCCTAAACAGCTAAATTGATATGGCAGTGGTGGTTTTGACATTCATGGCAAAAGTGACAGTAGTTTTGAACTCACAGTCAATAGAAGAGAAAGAATTTCTGATACATAAATGTTATAATGTCGTGAAAATATCTTACCATGAGGGCACTTAAGGAAGACAGTTTTGTAGACAGAGGTCTTAAAAATTCGAAAGCATCTACACTTCACTAAAAATTAAGTGGAAAAAATGACTAACAAATTGCTCATTGTGAAATAATTGTATCAAGAAAGAATGAGTGGCAGTATGTCCGAGAAAATTTCAACCTAAAATACTGTACAAATAAATAGATTAGTCATCACGACAATGTGGTAAAAAAACTTCACAAACCTTTACTACTTTGGGTTATTGTGAACAAAACTAATCTGAGAGAGATAATTGCTTTCAGCAAAATCATGTAATGTACGATGAGCTCGTGGTCCCTCACGATCAGGTTTTCCATACTCTTCCTTCAAGAGTCTCCTACACTCATCAGCATCCTGAAGAAACATGAAGCAAAGAGCTTTATATTGAAGGACTTACAATTTTTTTTTTTAAAAAAAGTAGATATTTAGAAAGATAAAAAGGAAGGAAAAATAAAAGATAGAATGACCAGAGGACCAAGGTATGTCTCTAAACATAATTAAAAATGGATCCTTGTGCGATAAAGATGTGAATCACCATAATGCAAACAAAGTGCCATTTATAAGATTGTGCCTTACTGGATTGCCAGGACCTAGAGAGAGAGAGAGAGAGAGAGAGAGAGAGAGAGAGAGAGAGAGAGAGCAATTTCAACAGACGCTGAATGTTAAAAGAGACCAATTTCGATTCTAAAAATCCTGGTTCTTTTTGACTGCTTCATATAGTTCTTCACATCAATAGCTTGTTGACCAAAATAAAACAGAGCATTTCTTCATTCCACTTCATGGAATCTGGTTAGATAGCTTAGATAAGAGATCGATACTTGGGAAAAAACAAGGTGGGGGGCGAGAGAGAGAGAGAAGTGATTGATGTTTGAGTTGACTTGACTCTTATTACAATGAGCATAAAGTTTTTTTGCCTGACAGCCCAATCGAGGTTAAAAAAAAATTAATAAACAATCGGCAAATAACATTAAAAGCGTAAAAACACCTCAAAGTATACATGAAGTATACAAGAGAAAGCATCTAACTAGAAAGAGCAAAAAGAACAAGAAAATGACTACAATTAATTGTTAAAGGAAAGACATAAGCAGCTATTCAAAGATACAAAGTTTTGAAAAAAAAATAACTTAATCTCCTTCAAAGCTCTCTCATGATCTTCAAAACATCTGTCATTCTTTCCCTTCATAAACACCATAAAAGGCACGTAGACACCATCTTTCACACAATAGTACTCCACGTACTAATAACATGAGGAGCATGGCACATGTTTAACATAAGGAGCATCTAATAAAGCATATGGAACAAAAGAATGTATGTATGGGTCGTGGAGTGGATTGTTTACTAAAACAACAGATCTACACATCTTGCCTATAGCATATTATTGATGCTAACATCAAGTCCCAGTCAATGATACCTGTAAGAACTCAACCATTTGCTCTTCAATTGTACCATGCATTGCTAAAGTTTCCACATGAATAGGACGAGTAGCACCCATCCGATGAGCACGACTTATAACTTGTTCCTCCATGCTAAAAAAGTTTCAACCAACAGGACAAGTCAGTGTCTTCGGAAAAGACAGACCAATTATCATGTTTAAAGAACGATAGACAATCTATGAATTTGGCAGCAAACATATAAATTGATGAAACATCACAATGAACCAAACATTAGTTTTGATCAACCTAAGAAGGTCAGCAAAATTTTGACAAAGAGAGAGGCGACTTAGGTAGTTTCTGTTATATGTAACTCATTTAATCAGAAGGAAATACGTTACACCATAATGAATAACCTAATAAAAAAATGAATTATGATAACACCATTCAGTAAACACATAAATAGGCAGTTCTTACAAAGTATTCTATACTTTTTAACATAATATGACATTTGGTAAAAGTAAAATATTAGGAAGCATTTCAAGAAAGATGCTAGGATGTGGTGGTTGTGAAGAAATGGCAACAACAATTTAGTAATGTTCTCACGATGATGACTGCTGTAGAGATGAATAGCAAAGCAATAGGGTGGCGGCAGCAAAGGTGCTGGGAGTTGCTCCAACAGAATTGCTTCCAGCATCAGTGGCAGAGGTGATGGCATTAGCATACAGTTATACTGGTAATCGTCATCTGGTGGTAATACTACAATGGTGTTCATGACACATGGATGCCGTGACAATAGATTGCCATGATGGCTGCCACTATGGTAGCAGAGAGATGGATTCAAGCACAAGATGAGATGGTGGGGGTAGCAGTGCAGGTGGTTTGATAACTTGGAGGTAACAATATAGAGTAGAACTTTTCTCCGGAAGATGGGTTGAATGAATACCAAAATTCAAATTTATAGTTTGGAGATCTTACTTTTGAAATTAATGCAAATCGAGTTCAAATGGAACAATTCATTACCAAAAAATGCATTCCTTAAAAAAATATCAAAATCTCTTTGAAATTGGATAATCCCTTCGAAGTCTAGACACCGAAATTATTTAGAATAAAGAAAAGAAATTGCACACATGATCAAAACAAAGACTTACCTTTTGTCCCAAATTGGTTCCATTAGAAACACATGCGTTACAAAGCTTAGATCAAGCCCCAGTGCAGCACTACCATCCATCAAAAGCGCAATACAACTTGCATCATTCTGGAATGTGGTCAGTGCCTTCATCTGAACCAGTGAAAGTGAATTAAACCAGAACATGAAAACAGAATTTAGACAAGAGTTTTGGGGGGGGGGGGGGCAGGGTTAGGGAGAAATGTACCTTGTTACTAGAATGCATTGGACTATACATCCCAGCAAATTTAATACCTGCAATAGTTAACTGGCCACAGAAAGGGGATTCATCAACCATCAATTGTATGAAGGGAACCACACAAAGCGTGCCTAGTCTATGGTATACAACAACTACCTGCTGCTCAATGACGTGAATATGCTCAAGAAATTGAGAAAAAATAATGACTTTCTCTGGGCTAAGTTTCTCAGTATTGGTGCTTGTTCTGGAGAAGTTATCCAGTAACAATAGCTTTGTGTCGCTGATATGAGAGGGAGAAAGTAGCTCACCCATGCATTTTTTGCCCTCACCCATGTAGTAACCAATCTCTCTATTACCTTCCAGCAAAGTATTCAACTTCTGTAGAAGGTAAGTGACCTTACTGCTAGATGTTGATTGCCAATCAGGATCCCAGTTATCCTGTATAAACATATAATATATATTGGTAAAAAAGGAAGTAGAATTTAGACATAATTCAACTTTTCCTTATAGCTAAGCCTGCCTGTTTGTATGATGGTTGTAACTCAATAAGATCTTTGGGGACAGGCCATTTTGGGTTAGGATTTTCTGCCCGGGTTAGCACATCAGGAGTCTCCATCTCATATAAAGTACCACATCCAGGATAAGTACACTTTTCACCATCCAAAGCGACACAATCAAGGCACAAAAAATGCCTACATGGCGTAATGACAGGTAAACGGCACCATTCCCGACATCTAAGAAATAAAAAGGTAATCAGCAATCAGTGATTCAAATGTGATTTAAAAATTATAAAAATTAAAGAAAAAGCCACATGAAGCCTCAAAAGACAGATATTACCTGACACAGTTCCCACCACACAGGAGGTTGCTTTTTATATGAGCGTACTCTTCCGAAGTAGGATCAAGACCCTTTTCAACTAAAACATCCATCGTTTCCTGAATATCTTGACCAGCATCTGTCACTTTAATATGTCCAGCCACACAACAAGATAGCCTGACATTTCTGACAGTTGCACTTCGAAACTTCCACTGCTTGGGATTCAGTAGACTCTCAACATGAGAAGGATCATTCCAGTCAGCCATTAGTATATTGCGCCGCACTGTAACTACTAGTTCATTGTAACTTCTTGCGTGTTCCTCAGTAAAATTGAGAAAAGTGACTTTCTTGATGCAGGGTGGAATACTATGCAAATCCATCTTTCTTGCACTAATCATGCACTTATGAAGTAAATGCAACAAACGTGACCGTCCCTCCTCCATCCCTGCTTCAAACGGCCTAAGAATTCCAGCTTCCCATGACTTTTGATTCTGTCCAAATGCTTCCTCGTGAAGGAACTTAAGCAACGGTTGAAGATGTGACAGTTGACTGTTGGGAGTGTTAGGAGTTGGAGTCCCTGTTAATATCCACCGATTTGAAGCCACCAACGAAACAGCCAATTGCAATTTGTTTGTCAAGTTAACACTAGAGCCAAGGCTGTGTCCCTCATCTAAGATGACTCTAAGCCAATGCACTTGTACCAATACACTTCTCTTACGTGGGCCCCACTCTGCACTTAACCGATTAAAAGTAGTTATTACAATATCATAATCCCAAGCTAGACTGTGTGCAGCAGGCTTCCTATGATCAGTCCAAACAAACACATGTAACTGACCAGGACTGACATGCTTTTCAATTTGAGTTTTCCAATGATCAACTAGATTTGATGGCACAACAATTAAGGTAGCTCTGGACAAATATAACCTAACGGAATCCAGTGGTTCACAGAGAGCAATCCTGAGAGCAGCCACATCAAAGACCAAGTTGTCAAGATCTCGCGGATAATACCACCTACAAATACCTTTTACTTCTCTCTTCATGAGACCAAATGCTTGGAATATTTTGTAGAAGCCATGGGCATTTCCCACGGGCACAACAGAAGTGCCTAAGTAAGGAGTTTGTAGGCCAATTGATTCCATTTGTGAGAGTTTGTTCAAAGAAAGCTTAGCCAACCAAGTTAAGGCTTTCTTTGATTCATAATTTATCAAATCATAATGCTCTCTAAGCACACTGGTGAAAAATGAAACATTCTGTTCCTCGCCCCCAGAAGTTCCTTGGGTGTAGAATCCTGGTAAATATCTTATTCGGCTGCAACTATCCCAAGATTCTTCAGGAACACTACAACTCTGGTATAAAAAATCAGGGTTCATACTACAAAACCATGCTGCACTAGCATCAGCTACCCTAGTTTCTCCAAGCTTCCGCCACTTGCGACAAGCATCACATTGGACCCAGGTGTCATTATACTCAAGATGATCTGCAGAAGCCCCCCCAGGCCTCTTGCAACCATTTAATACTCCATATAACACACCAACTTGCTTTTCCTGAGAGGAATGTACAGGATCAATAGAAGTATGCTTCCTTTTACTTGAATTTTTACCAAGCTTCCTTTCTTTAGGAAAAACAGTTTCTCCTTCATATCGGGAAAAAAGATTTTTCTTGATGCGGCCCAAATCTCTAGAGCGTCGAACCACAGTCATTGCTGGCTCAGAACATGCAGATATGGGTGATTTCTTTTCTTTACTAGGACTTGACTCATCAAATCCTGCAATCTTCTCGTCAAAAACTATTAACCTGGCTCTTTTAGTTGAGGAGTGGTTCAAGTCCTCCATGCCTCTCTGAGCATTCTGACCTACATCCCTATTGTCCAAGAACATGTTACCACCAGTGATATTATCACCACTAAGCTCATAATAGCCACATCTCTGGTCTCCATTATGTGTACACCAGATTACTTGTACCCCTTCTGGTGGATCTGCTAATGTTCCCAGTGTCTTCAAAATAAGGGAAAGAGCAGTTATAGTCTTGCCTAAGCCAGGTTCATCACAGAACATACCCCCACGAAAATCTTTGATAGTGGGAGGTATCTCAGTAAATATTTCCCCAGAAACAACATTTACATAAAAACTAAATCCATCTTCAGTTGAGAGAGCCTTGAATAAAGGATGTGGCAAAATTTCAGCAGTGCGCTCACGCTGCAACATCCATTGGACTGCCGCCTGCTGATGAGAAAACAGTTTTAATTTCATACATGGCATGACTAATGCGGCCAAGGATCTTAGATGGCGACAGGTTGCTGCAACCCTATAAAGGTCCATCGGGCCAAGTGCAGCTAGTATCTTAATCAAAATGTCATCAGCTACCTCCCAAATACCAGATTTATAAGAGTCATTTACTGGTATAATTCTTGAAGAACCAGGCTGTCCCTCCTTCATCACACTAGGTAAGCTCTTAAAAATTTCATGAAGTTCAAATAGCCTTCTTTTTGAAGAATCGGTGGCATTGTAATGCAGCTTACATCCAAGAACATGACAATCAGAAAGATTCCAAATGCTCTCATCAGCTCTATGAGCTTCTATACAATATTCTTCACAAGCAAGCATTGACTTTCTCTCCCCCCAGTCATAGCTGCAGAGAATGTTATTGTACTATGTCAGCAAGGTAGACTGACAAAGGGCTTACAATTTAATTTATGTTGCTAGGAAAAGAGGAACAGTCAATAATGCATCTACGAGAGTCTATTTATTTTATGGAAACATATACACCTAATACGACTACCAGTTGGATGCAACAAAAATAAGCCATTTTCCAAGAAGTGATTTTAGACACACCATTAGATGGTTGGTATTCATAATAGCCATTTCGCTACATTAAATCTCCTTTAGGTATAATTTTCACTTCTGAAACTTATCACTACAGTAATAATGTAGCCATTTCACTACATTATTACTTTTATCACTTCTGAAAATTGTCTCACTCTATATTACTCTTTGCTATAATTTTCAGAAAATAAAAAAGAAAAAAAATATCAGTGTACATGATTGAACATAATGGAATGCAGAGCCTTTCAAATGAATCAAATGTCTTAAGAGGGAACCCCAACAACGTATCTCAAAGAATAAGGATAAAATGGACCAATGGTCCCAAAAACATGGTCAAAAACTTGAGAACTGATTTCTCAATCAATCTGAAATGCTTAGGCCTTTCCTTGTTGAACAGGTCATTAGTAACCAAATTTGGAAGAAAGCAGTTCATAAGTCAACCAAATTGGCTGATGCTGGAATCATACGGGGTCCAAGTGATCCTGTACCAAAACAACTTCTCAACTATGATTCATTATCACACATAAGAGACCACATTGGCTACATAACAGAACTAGATTCTCAATCATACAATTGCCCACCACTTCTCTCTACCACCATATCGCAACGCCTCTTAGGTCTCAATCCCTAATCCACAATCAACCATGTGAACAAACCTTATCAAACAAACCTTACAATTTGGGCCAGTTCCAGACGAAGACAAAACCTTACCTATATATATTAAACTACCTGAAACTCAATAACCATTTACCCTAAACTCGAATCTTATCAATCAACAGACTAATAACTTCCTAGCAAATCTTTCCTATTGCTATTTGGTTCAAATTTTACCAGCTCAGCATTTACTGTTAAGAGAGATACAATAAATTAAGAAAAGATTAAGAACTTCTAAATGTGTATTAATTTTAAGAGTACTTGTCTCTTAAAATAACCAATTTTGATAGTATTAATTTGTTTCTACTTAAGAGTGAATTCAACAATGCATACACAATCACAAAGTTTCAACAAATGCAAATAGCAACACACCTCAAGTGCCGAAAAAGCGCACCAGCGATCCCACTGGACCTCGGAAATTGCCACCCGCTCCAGGCTGCGATGGGCACGTACACGTCCACCAGCACCACCGCCCTCACCTCGCCATCACCACCACCACCACCGACCCAAACCACGCACGCATTGACCTTCACGCACTTGTGCGCCACCAGTGCGTGGAGCTGGTGCACCACGCTAATGCTCCCGTGCACTTGCCCTATCTTCCGCACTGTCCTCCTCCTCTTCTCCGCAACGACGCCGTTCCGCTCGCATTGCTCGGAACCTGAAACTACCGAGAGCACGACGCCGTTTTGGGACCTGAACCCGACCTCCGAACCGTCCCCAAATATTTCGCAGTGAGTGTTGAAACGCAGCGTTTCGGGGTGTGGAGTCGGAGGAAGATTGACCGTGAGAACGGTGCACAAGTACCCGCAGAGCTTGTGGTCGGGAAACAACTCGTCGTCGTCCATGGGGATTGAGAGAATTAGGGTTTTGGATTTTGGGGATTCGAAGAAGCGGTTTATTTAGGCAAAGTTTGGATTTGGTGTGGGGCCCAAAGTGGGAGGTTGTTTTATATTAGGATTTGGTGTTGATGATTGTAAACGACCGTTTACTTTAGGAGTCTGCGGATTGGGGAGGCTACGCGTTTCAAGCCGCCGGTTTAAGAAGAAGGGTAATTAAGGAAAGAGCAATACACTTTCATTTTTTTATACTATTTTCACGCACATTTGAGATGAATTTTTATTGAAATTTTAATTCAACAATTATTTTAAAATCCACTTAAAGCTGTGTGCAAATTAGTGTAAAAAACGTGGGAGTAATTGTTTTTCGAGTATTGTTCTTGTTATTTGAAATTATTTTGATTTTCAATTTAATAAGAACAAATCATTCAAAATATTATATTTATAGATTTTTTTTTTTTTTCTCACTTAACAATTGGAGCAACCGAGATCTACAGTAGTGCAAACCGCCGATATATGGGTGATAAAGGAGTGATACTCGGATCGGGTTCGCTTTTTCAGCCTTTTAAAACCAACTTCCTAATTAATCCCCCTTCAGTCAAATTTTCCTCCGACCACCAATACCGAAAAGGTCGAAAAACGGCCGATTTTGGTCTGTCTGGTCGACCGGTCGATTTGTTGATATTTCTAAATAGTCCTACAAAACATAACCAAACTAATTTTTTTTTTTTTTTTTAATCAAATAACCAAACAAGTTTGAAGACGTTTTATGAGCTACCATTGATCAAAGAAAACAATGAAGGGAATAGGGGAAAAAAAAAAAGAAAAGGATTTCCGTGCTTATGGTTTGAGGTTTTAATAAATAACTTTATGAGTTTTAAATAGGGATTAATTACTTCTTAAAGTAAATAAAAATAAATAAATTAGTTCATATCGTTAGAAAAGTTGACGTATTTTATTAATGTGTCACATTAGCACAAATAAGACCAACTAAAATAAGTGGCCAAACCATTTCATAGTCATTGGAAGTGGTTCGACTACTCCAAAATGACAAAGATAATAATAATAAATAAATAAAATTAGGGAATGGCTAAATCACTCATAATGGCAATGAGATTGTTCGGCCACCTCCAGATATACTCAAAAAAAGTAGTCAAACAACTCGTCATGAGAGTGGTTTGATCACCCTTATTTAGCACATTAATGAATTTTATCAATTTTTATAATTGTATGGATTAATTTTTTTTTCTTATCCTAAAGAGTGATTAATCACTTTTTAAAACTCATAGAGTTATTAGTCAAACTGCAAATCACATGAATGAAAATGCTTTTAAAAAAAAAATAAAAAAAATAAAAAAATAAAAAATCTAGAAGAACTTTTATGAGTACTATTTCACGTCTAATTATGGGTGGATAAATTTTCTAAAAACACTGACTGATCCAATTGAAAATCGACTGACATCAATTGGTTTATAACCATGGGTTAATCGTGACAAGTAGAGGAATGAAAAATGATATCATTGGTTGAAGTTTCGGTTATGGGTGTGGAAAGGGAGAGCTCTGTTTCCCCCCATCCTCCCTCACTCCTTTTATCTTTTTTTTTTGTTTCATTTTCTGTTTGCATCTTTGTATGGGGGGACATTCATCCCCCCATACAAAGGCTTGGGTCCGTCCCAGCATCCGCTCACTTCCCCCATCATCTTCGTCAGCCTTTGCTCCACCTGCCGTTGCCCCCTCTCACCACGCATATGGTACACGTGCCACAGCCTTTTATGTTTCATAAGGTAGATCATTGGCTTCCCTCCACCTTCTCCTTTGAATCTCCTTAACCGGTGCATCTTTTGCCCATAAAGACTTTCAAATCCAGATGCAAATCCAATTGCAATGTCTCTAAGCATCCTATATCAGGCACCTCCTTCGTTGGATATTGTAGGGTTGCTTTTCTTCGGTGGCTTCAGTCCAATCATTATCAATGATATCCTTAATATCGTGGCTTTCAAGCTTTCTTGCGGCTGTAGCAGACGTTTCTCCAAGCAGACCATTCATTGGATTGCCTAAAAAATCGCTGTTCTTGGCGGCCGCTTGCTTGGACTATGTGCAAAAAAACTATGTCCAAAAAACTATTAGACCGGACCATTTATTAGCCAATTCTCAAATATTAGGTTTTATTTTTGTTAGGAAGTTTGGGCCAAAGGGCCCAAAACCCAAATCAGGCAGCAAGGCCCAAGTCAAAAGAAAGAAAACAGTTTCGTTACTATCAGCCACGAAGGCTACAACTCCTGAAATTGAGGACCGACCATCCATGAACCCGAGAATCACGGGTAGACACCGTTGCACATGATCATACATGACAGAAATAATCTAGACCACGACGTCGAAGAGCACGACCCTGAAATACCCGAGACCCACGATACTTAAGAAGGTATAAATAAAGCTAGAAGGAGGAAGGTAAGGGGTTGAGATTTTTCTTTTGGAGATCAAGAACAAGCTATAAAATTACAGTCCATTATTATCAGACCATCAGATAAGCTTACTAACTTAAGCATCGGAACTATCTCCCGCCGACACTCCCAATAAGCTCTTTGGTTACGTGTTCTTCTTTTACAGGTGTTCATCATAAACTGTACCAACAATTTTGTATTGTCATATTAGTACCAGGATCTTTGTTAGGGGTGTCATTCTCTCCTTTTGTATCTTTTTTTTAAGAATAATGTAAAATTAACATATGTGATTGGCTTAAATTATAAATGAGTCATGATTCTCGTCGGCCGGTGTGAATGAACAGTCATTCACACCGGCCGACGTGGATCTGCTTTCATTGAAAAAAAAAAAAAAAAAAATTCAATTTCCTGCATTAAAGCAGGTTCCACGTCGGCCGGTGTGAATACTGTTCATTCACACCGGCCGACGAATATCATTAGTCATTATAAATTGCTTCGTGTGATATCAAATTAATGAAATCTCACTTAAACAAAAAAGGATGCTTGACTGTTTTAGACACTTTTCAACGACAAGTGGCTGGTAGGTAGCCTCATTCGTTCTTTACTATGGACTTGGTACGACTTTCAAACCACTATCATAAGACTGGTCTCATGTTGTCGGCTTCAGTTTGCACTGCTGAAAAAGCAATCTCTTCCATTTCTCTTGTTTGCATTGCCTAGCTTTCTTCAATTTTTTTCTCCTTTTAAATTTCTTGTTAACTAACCATGGCTGTGGGAGAGGCTTTTCTCTCAGCTTTCCTTCAAGTGTTGTTTGACAGATTGGTTTCCCGCGAGTTCATAGATTTGCTACACAGCAGGAAGTACGATGACTTGCTGGAAAAGTTGAAGATCACATTGCTGACTGTCACAGCACTGTTTAATGACGCTGAGGAGAAGCAGTTTCATAGCCCTGCAGTGGAGAAGTGGCTGCACATGGCTAAAGATGCTCTTTATGATGCAGAGGACATATTGGATGAGCTTGCTACCGAGGCTTTGAAATGTAAGGTGGAAGCTGAATCTCAGGCCAGCCCAAATCAGGTATGGAACTGGAACTTCATCTCCACCCCATCTAGTAGACAGATAGAGTCCAAATTGAAAAAGATTATTGAGAAGTTACAATTGATTGCCAAATATAAAGAAGCCCTTGGTTTGAAAGACAATGTTGGAGGAACCTCAGGGCTCAAACAAAGATTACCAACAACTTCATTGGTTGATGAAACTTGTGTCTATGGCAGAGATTATGACAAGGGTTTGATAATCGAGCTGCTCCTGAGGGATGCGCCAAGTTTGAGTAGAATTGGTGTAGTTCCTATAGTTGGGATGGGTGGTATTGGTAAATCAACTCTTGCACAAATTGTTTACAATGATGATAGGGTGGAGGAGCATTTTGATTTAAGAATTTGGGTGTACGTGTCTGATCAATTTGATGTAGTGAGGGTAACAAAAACAATTTTTAGGTCAGTCACTAGGGAAAATACTGATCTCAATGACTTAAATCTGCTTCAAGTTAGTTTGAAAGGAAAATTGGTAGGGAAGAGATTTTTGCTTGTTTTGGATGATGTTTGGAACAAGAGAAATAATGATTGGGATCTCTTGTGGAATCCGTTAAAAACTGGGGCAAGGGGGAGTAAAATAGTGGTGACAACACGGAATAGGGATGTTGCATCAAGCATGGGGACAGTTCCAGCTCATCATTTGAGAGGTTTATCATTTGATGATTGCTGGTTATTGTTTACAAGTCAAGCATTTGAGAATAGAAACATTGATTTCTATCCAAATTTGGAGGTAATTGGTAGGGAGGTTGTGGAAAAGTGTGAAGGTTTGCCCTTAGCAGCAAAGAGACTGGGAATCCTATTGCGCTCTAGACAAGAAGAAGATGAATGGAAAGATATATTGAATAGGAAAATATGGGATCTACCTGATGATGAAAGTGATATTCTTAAGAGTCTAAGACTAAGCTATCATCACCTTCCTGCACATTTGAAGCAATGTTTTGCATATTGTTCTATATTCCCTCCGGGATATGAATTTGACAAGGACTCACTAGTTTTGTTATGGATGGCAGAAGGATTTGTGCAGCAACCTAAAGCAAAGAAAGGATTGGAAGAGGTGGGTGGCGAATATTTTCTTGAGCTAGTATCAAGGTCATTCTTTCAGGAATCTATCGATAACGACTCCCGATTTATGATGCATGGCCTCGTGAGAGATTTAGCTGATATTGTTTCTGGAGAATTTTCTTTCAGATTGGGGGATAAGCTGAAGGATGGCAATCAAAATAGAATTTTTGCGAAGGCTCGTCATTCCTCATACATTCGTGGCAGTCATGATGTGCTCTCAAAATTTGAGGCCTTCAACAGAGTTGAACGCCTACGCACTTTCCTACCATTAGAACCAACTGGCATGATAGGAATTAGCTATCTAGCTAATAAAGTCCCTTGTGATCTCTTGCCGAGGTTAATATATCTACGAGTGCTGTCATTTAATTCCTGTCTCATCTCTGAATTGCCAGATTCCTTAGGTGACTTGAAACATCTACGCTACCTGGACCTTTCTCACACAGCAATTCATAGGTTACCTGACTCAACATGCACCCTTTACAATTTACAGACGTTGATCCTACTACAATGTCGCTCTCTTGCTGAGTTGCCTGCAAAGATGGGAAACCTAACAAGCTTACGACATCTTTGTATTAGTGGAAGCAGGTTAAAAGAGATGCCACAGCAAATTTGTAGGTTGAGGAATCTCCAAACCTTATCTACTTTCATAGTGGGTAAAGATGGTGGGCTAGGAATCAGAGACTTGAGAGACATGTCGCAACTTCAAGGATCACTTGTCATTTCTGGACTGCAAAACGTTGTCAGTTTTATCGATGCAATGGAGGCTAATTTGAAGAACAAGCAGGGACTTGATCAGTTGGTATTCCAATGGAGTAACATCTTCGAAGATTCAATTAATTATGTGGATGGAGAGGGAGTGTCTGACATGTCGCGGGATTCAGTTAGAGACATGAAATCTTATATCCAAGAAGGTGCTGAACGAGCACTGGGACGGAGCAACAGTTTGGATAGTTCAAGAAATGAAGCAGTTGAAACAGATGTTCTTGAGATGTTGCAACCACACAGAAACATAAAGCAAATCATTATCAGGGACTATGGAGGCACAAAATTCCCAACTTGGATTGGATCTCCTTTGTTTTCCAATCTGATCATTCTAAGACTTAGTGATTGTCCAAAGTGTAGTTATCTACCACCAGTTGGGCAGCTGCCCTCTCTCAAAGACCTCATGGTTGAAGGAATGGAAGGAATAAAAAGAATAGGCGCTGAGTTCTATGGTGATGGGTGTTCTTCTGCTATGCCTTTTCCATCCCTGGAGACTTTAAAGTTTGACAACATGTTACTGTGGGAGGAGTGGTCTTCATCTGGAGTTGAAGGCAGAGGAGACTTCAATAACCTGCAAAAGATTGAAATCTGTAACTGTCCTAAGCTAAGAAAATTGTTACACCACTTTCCTGCCATGAAAAAAATGAGTATTATGGGGTGTGAAGCATTGGAAAGTCTTCCAAGGGTTTTGACAGTTGATGATAGCTTAAAACAAGGCAGTGAATTCCCTTGCCTCCTTGAGCTTTCTATATGGACATGTCCCAACCTGAGGGAACTACCCCAGCTTTTCCCTTCCTTGGCAATGCTTGAAATAAATGGATGCCAAGAATTGGCTGAACTTCCAGGGCTTCCTTCAATCAGTGAATTAGAAGTAAATAACTTTGATGAAAGGGTGTTACAAAGTATAGTTAACCTCACCTCGCTTACTTACTTGCGTATGTGTCAAATTTTCATGCTCACGGGTTTGCTTGAAGGGTTTCTTCAAAAGTTAACAGCTCTTGAAGAATTACAGATTGCTGATCTTGGTGAGCTCACAACTTTGTCCAATGAAATTGGATTGCAAAATCTCCAATGCCTCCAGCGTTTGGAGATTTCAGGATGTCCATGCTTAAAGGAGTTGCCACAAAGTTTATACGAACTTTCATCTCTTAAGGAGTTGAGGGTCTCAAAATGTCCCTCACTCGTATCCTTTCCTGCGACAAGCTTGCCTTCCATGCTCATAAGCCTTGAGATCAAGGATTGTAAGGCTCTGTTGTTCCTACCCGAGTGGAAGATGCATAACAATGAGAAGGCGTTTCCTTTACTTGAATACTTGGTAATTCAAGGTTGCTCTTCTCTCACATCTTTACCAAGAGGTCAGTTGCCCAGCACGCTTAAGAAACTTGAAATCCATGACTGCATGAGTTTGGAGTCACTTCCAGAGCAGATGCAAAGCAATATCTGTCTTGAATTCTTTAAAATTTCATGTTGTCATTCTATCATGTCCTTCTTGGAAGGAACTTTTGGGCTGTCCACTCTCACATCCAACACTGTCATGAACCTTAAGGAGCTCATCATCAGCAGTTGTAAGAACCTCAAGTCATTACCCGGAGGGCTACACAACCTCAAGCGTCTTGATCACTTGGAAGTAGTTGAGTGCCCACTTCTTTTGTCTTTTCCAGAACCTGGCCTGCCAACCAAGCTGCGATCAATAAGAGTCTCTAATTGCAGGAGTCTCAAGTCCATGCCAAATCAGATGTACAGCCTCACATCTCTTGAAGAACTACACATAGATGGTTGCTCAAGTCTTGCATCATTTCCAGAGGGGGGCTTACCGGCCAATCTGCTGTCACTCTCAATCTTAGACTCTGAGAATCTCAGGCCCTCATATGAGTGGGGGCTGCACAGACTCACTTGTCTTATGGACTTGTCCTTTGGTGGATGTCAAGGGTTGGTATCTTTTCCTGAGAAGTTTTTGCTGCCTTCTAGTTTATCCTCTCTTCATCTTGAGCGACTGCCAAATCTTGAATCCCTGCCCCAGGGACTGGAAAACCCAGCCTCTCTTGATAATCTGGAAATATGGGAATGTGACAGGCTTAGGGCTGTGCCAGACAGCTCAAATACTTTTGAGTTTGGAATTTTAGGTATCCTTTGATATAAAGTTAGTAGAGAAATCTGCTCAAGAAATTTGCACCAGGAAACAAGCAGCGGATCTTTGGTTATATGGGTTTTGTTTGAATTTGGTGTGAAGGAGTTGTGGACTAAACTCATTAATATTCCACTCTTATTAGACCATCCGGAACGGCCATTGGGGTTTTGGAAAAATCAAGAGTTGTTTATGCAGAATGCGGAGGGGCAGCTGGTGTTGTACGATCTGTTCACCCATACAAAGAAGGATGTTCTTCAAATTTGAGGGAATGATGGGGATAAAGCATTGTCACAAGTTTTTCCCTACACGAGTTCGATGAGTTGAGAAGGATGGAGTTGGAGTGGGATCTGGATAGAGTTGGTCTGCTGTGAGGTATGGCTGCATTCCATGTCCTTTTGCATATTTTTGTTTCTGATCATTATGTTTCGTATATGTTTTCTCCTAAATTCAACCCTAGCTTATATGTACAATGTAATTTCAATCATTTGGGTCTTATGGCTATCCAATCTCTGAACTTACTCTGCTTCATATATGGACTCCAATTTTTCAGAGGTGATGACCTTGGATCAACTCAATCTTTGGTGAGCATGATGGAATTAGGAAGTTCATGAACTCTAATTGTTCATATGTCAAATTACTATCCCAGAAGAAAAAGTTACATAGCAGGAGTAAGACTAATAAATTTTCCTCATGTACACAGACCGTTCTCAATCTTATAACTGAAAAGTAATATGCTACTCGATTGTGATAATATAAGATTACTTTTCCATATCACTAAGCTTCTCTTAAGAGGATAAGAACACATATTCTAGTTTTGTTCTCTTGATTCGTTTGGGATCAAGATTCTCTAGATCTGCTAAAATTCTAATAATTATTTTTTGAATAAAATAGTGGAACGAAATTTCTCCAAAATTAATTTTCCTCCAAATTGGGTTCCGCCAACTCAATATATATATATATATATATATATATATATATATATAATTGTGATATGTTCCTTAGTATATGAGAAGAACGTGCTTTTTTAATAATTTTTTTTTTCAATTTTTTTAATGCTATTAAAAAAGTACTTGATTAAAGGACACATGACAATTTTATAGGTTGGGTTGAAGGAAGTTTCTCAAACCCAGTTTGAAGAAAAACTATGCTCATAAATAGTTGAGATGTTATGATCTTAGCACACATATAAGTGAAATACCTTTTCAAGGAAGCTAGCTCAGGTCCCTCTGGCAGATCAAGACTTTGGATTTATTCTAATCATACAATAAGTTATGTAGCTATGAATCAATTTTAAGCATTCAACATTAACTTAGTGCTCATCATAGAAAATTATAGTCTTTGTTGTCTTGATGCTTTAATGAAGATGAGAATGCTAACTATTTTTTTTCTTCTTGAAGGTGGGCCCTGGTGAGGTCGATGATGAGCTAGAAGATGAGGTAGCATCAGATTGTGTCAAGTATGGAACAGTAACTCGGGTACTTATCTTTGAAATAAGAGAGACAAATTTTCCACCTGATGAGGCACTTTGTTCAGTTTGAGAAAGTAGAAGAAACAACCAAAGCATTGGAATTTTAGGATATCCTCTCATATACTGTTAGTAGAGAAACAAAAAGTTCTATATGCATGCATTAGAGTAGCCAATGTTCTGCAGAGTATTATTATCTTCCTCAGGTATCTGATGATCCTTCCTTGCTAGAAGAATGCCTGCCTGATTGCCGTGCTGTATCTGCTATGGATCAATGCAGTGTCAATGAACTGAATTGATGAGAAGATGAATGTTGAAAGTTACAGTAACATAAATTATGTTTAGGAATTAGGTATTAAAAGGTTCCATAAGACATTGGAGTCATGAATACACATTTATGTTGATAATGTGGTCCAAACTTCATTTAGTTTAGGACGCCTTCTGAATTTTCAGCTCTGGCATTCTTTCTTTCCTTACATTTCTTATTTTATCAGGTTGTTATATAAATTCCAATGCCAATTACTAAGTAACAATTTATTTTGAACCTGAATAGCAGTATTTACAAATGATTGTGAACATAATGACTCAATTATGCTGAAGCTCGAGGCATCTGAGATTCTGAAGTATAATCTCTCTTAAGAGTAATGATACAAGTCACCCTTCATGTCTATCCTGTGTCAACTAAAAATGACGTGACTTTTAAAATCATCATTAGATTAAAAGTCAATAATCATCGATAATAAATTCAACGGTGATTTTAAAACTCACATTACTTTTGATTGACACAAGGTAGACATAGAGAGTGACATATATAATTACTCCTCTCTTAATACATAAGGTCCATATTTGTTCATTATTTGTGTGTTCATAAAAACTCTTCCACAAACCTGCTTTCTCATTGCTCAAACAGCAGAATACATGACCATTTTGAGTAGTTCCCTTTTTCATGGCTTGGGTTATTGGTTACACCAAAGCTGAAGTTTATACTCCCACTTCTATCTAATCATATCATATCATATATATATATAAAAGCCGAATCTTGCATTAGAGAGTGTCTAAAATTAGGACATGTGGCGTGTTAAAATTTCGACATGTGGCGTAAATTCATATTTATTATTGACTAAACCGGTTTTATCATGATTTTAATAATTTTATTGTGTTTTAGTGGTTTTGCCATGTTCTTCTTCAAGATTTTATGTTACATTTTCCTTATATGGGATTTCATTAATTTTAAGAATTTAATGTGAGATGTTATGTTATCACAATTTACTACTCTCCAAAATTATAGGCAGACAATTTAAAATTTAAAAACATACTAAATCTAAAGATTGAACAGATTTTTGGATTTTGTCATTTTTTTTTTAAAAAAAAAAAAATTAGCTAAAGTCGTTTAGGTTTTCCGTTTTTCCACCATTTCTCTCTCTCACAACGCACGACTTTCTCTTTCTCTCATAAACGAACCTCTCTCTCTCTCTCTCTCTTTGTGAGGCCTCTCAAGTGCCCCAAATGCACATCAATTTTTTCCTTTTTCTTTTCTCTTTGTGTTTTTGGCATATCAACTTGGAGAAGAGTCAATCTTGGAGGAGAGTCGAAGAATTTGGTTTCCAACCTTCTTGGTTTCGTTGGCTTTCAACAAGGTTTGATTGGACTCGGAAAAAGTATACAGAAAAAGATAATTTTTTTTGTTCTTTTTTTCTTTGTTTTTTTAGCAGCTCAACTTTGGAAAAAAGGCAATCTTGGAGGAGAGTCGAAGAATTTGGTTTCAACCTTTTGGTTTCGTTGGCTTTCAACAAGGTTTGATTGGACTCGGAAAAAGTATACAGAAAAAGATAATTTTTTTTTTTAGTATATTAGTATTTTTTATTTTATTTTTGATCTTGATTTTCTGTGGTTCTATTATTCCATTTTCGTTTTTTGTCATTATTTTCTATTCTAATTGATTATTCTTTCTTTTGTAAATTTTACAATGAATTAGGAAAATAATAGTGAGAAAGATTTTCTATCTTTTATTTTTTTTACGAGGTATGCCGAATTTTTTAGTTTACAATGTTGTTCATTGAGTAGTTTTTTTTTTTTTTTCCGGTGTCTGAAAGTTTCTTTTACGTTTGGAATATTTGACATGACTTTTTCTTATACTAATGAATTTCATTAGAATGGAGAATTGTATAAGAGAAATAATAGTTATTTTCTATATATATTAGTATTTTTCATTTTTTGTCTTATTTTCTACGATTCTGATTTTTCATTTTCATTTTTTGTCTTATTTTCTGTTCTAATTTTATATATTAATTTTTAATTAAATTGCTTTTTTTTTTTTGTAAATTTTATATTGAATTCAACAAGAAAATGATGGTAAGAGAAGAGTTTCTATGGTTGTTTTAAGTACAAGGTATTACATTTTTTGTTTACGTTGTTGTTCCTTAAGCCTTTTTTTTATGTGTAATTTTGATTGGAATCGGAAAAGTATACAGAAAAATATAATTCTTTTATAGTATAATTAGTATTTTTAATTTTCTGTTTTTTATCTTGATTTTTTGTGGTTCTGTTATTCCATTTTTTTTTTTTTTAAATGATGGTAAGAGAGAGTTTCCTATGTTGTTTTAAGTACAAGGTATTACCATTTTTTAGTTTACGTTGTTGTTCCTTAAGCCTTTTTTTTATGCGTAATTTGATTGGAATTGGAAAAAGTATACAGAAAAAATATAATTCTTTTATAGTATATTAGTATTTTTTTTTTTCTGTTTTTTATCTTGATTTTCTGTGGTTTTGTTATTCCATTTTTTTTTTTTTGTCATTATTTCTATTCTAATTGATTATTCTTTCTTTTGTAATTTTACTTTAATTTAGGAAATGATAGTGAAAAAGAGTTTCCTATCATTATTTTTTGTACGAGGTATGCCAATTTTTTTAGTTTACAATTAATATTGTTCATCGAGTAGGTTTAGGTTTTTTTTTTTTTTTTTTTTTTTTGGTGTCCTAAAAGTTTCTTTTATGTTTGGAATATTTGACATTACTTCTTATATCTATGAATTTCATTAGAATAGAGAATGTATAGAGAAAAGATAGTTATTTTATATTATAGTTTTATTTTCATTTTTGTCTTATTTTCTATGATTTTGATTTTCTATTTTCGCTTTTTGTCCTTATTTTTGTTCTAATTTATATATTAATTTTTAATTCAAATTACTTTTTTATTTTTATTTTTTTGAAATTATACTGAATTCAGGAAGAATGATGGTGAGAGAAGAGTTTCTTATGATTGTTTTTGGTACGAGGTATTACCATTTTTTAGTTTACATTATTATTCATTAAGCGGATTTTTATTTTTATTTTATTTTTTTTATGCATAATGCATTATTTATGTGCTTACGGAACATACGACATTGACTTTTCAAGTTTCATTGGAATCAGAAAAAGTACAAAAAAACGAGATAGTTTTTTTTATAGTATTTTAGTATTTTCATTTTTTCGTTTTTTATCTTTACTATGGGTTATGTTCTCCCCATTTCAATTTTTGTCCTTATTTTCTGTTCTATATTTATATATATATTTTAATTCAAATTGCTTATTTTTTTCTTTTGTAAATTTTACATTGAATCTTGGAAATGATTGTGAGAGAGAGTTCCTATAGTTATTTTGGTATGAGGTATGACAATTTTTAGTTTACGTTGTTCATTGAGTTTTTTTTTTTTTTTGTGCGTAATGTACATTGTTTGTGCGCTTAATTGACGGACACACAACATTGGCTTTCATGGTTTTATTGAAATCCGGGAAAAAGTACACAGAAAAAGAGACAGTTCTTTTCTATTGTATTGTATTTTCCATTTTCTGTTTTTTCTCTTTATTTTATATGGTTATTGTTCTTCCCTTTCAGTTTTTGTTCTTATTTTCTGTTTAATTTATATATTATTTTATTTAATAACCTTAATTATATTGTCCTTTTGCACTTTTTTTTTTTTTAATTCTTTCTCAAAAAATTATCTGTATAAGGGCTCTTCTTTTCTTGAACTTTTACAATTGGTAGTGTCACTTTAGACTAATAATTCTATAATTCTAGATGCTTCTTAGCAAAATATATTGTGGTACAATATATTGGCCTAATATACTAAACATTTCTTTCCTTTATTTTTTTAATTATTATTATTCTTATTTTTTACTATTTTTTTTCAAGATGTTTATTTGGAACAAAATTTGAAATTAAATTATAATGAAAAAGATCCCGCGCATAGCGCGGGTTATATGCTAGTTATTTTAATATAAAAACTTTCTCTCTCTTCTCTCTCTTCTCTACCATTTGTTTAAAACAATATTTAAATAATTTATCTTTCCTCTCTCTTTCTTCTAACATTTAATTTAAACAGTATTTAATTCATATAGAGAAAAATGAAGGGAAGCTGTTGTGGAGTACATTTAAATAGGAAACTAAAAAATGGTTTTATTCCCTATATTAAAGAAAATTTAAAGAAAGCTGCTGCTAATGCTCTTAATACCTCTCCCTAAAGCCTCTCAATTTCCAACTATGTGGTCTGAGACAATTTCTTGTAGATTTTTTATTTGAAAATATTTGACTTCGCAGCAAGTTCATCCACTCGAGTGGGGCTTTTTTGTTTTTTTGTAGATTCTCCGTAATTACTTATGCTTTTAAAAAAGAAAAAAAAATACTTATAACCTATTTCGTAATGAACTGTCATTGCTTCTATGAAGTTCTTTCCCACAATGGCTATATAAACCAAATGTGGGTTCAAAAGAGATCCCCAGCCATGTGATTTCATGTGCCAAACTTTCCTCTTGCTTCAAAGCAACGTTGGTTGCTACCACCCAAAGTAGATTACGTGCACAATCAGTTACCATTGTTGGATAAAACATATATAGCCTCTGAAATCAAATTTGACAGTTTAACTACTTTAGGTAAAGAGATAAAACAAGAGGACGACCTTATACTCCACATCCATGTCTTAGAATATATTTCCATCTTATGGTCATTGTAATCAAATCATTGTGATTGACAATCAAATTCTTATGATTTGATTACCTTATTTGTATTGTATTCACCTTATTCTAGTATTTCCATCTCTCTCTCTCTCTGAATCATCTCCTTATTATAGTATCTTTAAGCTTGCAACATGAAATTAGAAAGAACAGAACAAAAAAAAAAAAAGCTTGCAACATGAGACTTCAAGAACTCTAAGATTATCTATTGTGTAGGTCTTTGTAATGGTGACATCAAGATTTAGAGAGAGAGAGATTTAAAGCAAAAGCAAGCAAGAGAGCCTTTGAAAGCATTACAAAAGAATAGGTAGAGAGGTGGGTTTTGTGGGATAAGAGAAACCAAGAGACTAGAAACAGTAACCAACCTAGAAAATGAAGAACTTTGGGAGCAATGGCAATAGTAGTGGGAGGCTATCAACTGATCAGGAGAATGAAGATGAGGAGATCTCCAGGTTGGCCATATCTACACTCCAAGCTCGAGAGGAAGAAATTGAGAGGAAGAAGATGGAGGTGAAGGAGAGAGTTGAACTTCAGCTAGGCCGTGCCGAACAAGAAACCAAGCGCTTGGCACAGATTTGGGAAGTAGGTTCAACAAAACAACTCATCTAGCATGCCAGTTTTTTTATTACCACTTTTGATGACTCCAAAAGAAAATTATGGAGTTTCCCCATATTTATTCTTTCCCCTCGTAATTATATTATTCTTTGTTGAATCTGCAAAACAAATTTTATAGCCTGTTCGTTGATGAAAATAATTATATATAATATCAAATACAAAACAAATGGGTACTCATCAAATTTCAGACTATCAAAACAAATTCTTGATTCTTGATCAAAATAAGTTGCTCATTTGTTTTTTAAGTAATACAATCTACTAGGAGCTAGAAGTACTTGGAGATCCTATGAAAAAGGAAGTTGCAGCTGTACGTAAGAAGATTGACATGGCTAACCGAGATCTAAAGCCATTGGGACAGAGCTACCAGAAGAAGGTATTTGCTTTTAAGAAATGCTATTTAGTAGACTGCTGTACGACTGACATGATGTGACAATGAAAATCAACATTTGATTTTTCTTTCTACAAGCCTTTGCTGATCTAAAAACTAATTTTCAGTATTACCTATTCACAATTGTATGTCAATCAGTTCAATCGAATGTAGATTGATCCTATTTCTATAGGGAGTAGGCCCAATAAAAATCAGTTTCATTACTAGGTCATGATCCAAAGTCCATTGCATTACTCATACTTGCATCCAAACTTGAACTTCGCATTCATATTTTCTTTTCTATAACTTGGACAAGAATAATTTTGTTTGTTTTCTTTTTTCTTTTGTTTTCCATAAGTTAAAATATATAATTCAATTATCACCTTGAATTGGCTGGCTACAGGAGAAGGAATACAAAGAATCCCTGGAGGCTTTCAATGAAAAGAACAGAGAAAAAACACAGCTAAAAGCCACATTAATGGAGGTCAGTTCCAAACCTATCTTTTCCTAGTGATCCTCTTAGCCTTTCATCTTTGCAGTGTCTCAATTTTTCTTTTTCTCCTCTTTTTTACTCATCTCAATTTTTTTTCTTTTTTCTTTTTTCTTCTGTGTGATCTTATCAGTTGCTGACCAAGAGTGAGAGACAGAGGATGAAGAAACTCGAAGAGCTGAGCAAGAATATAGAATACCTAGACAAAGATATTCCATAGTAACAAGTGTTTTGGCTTGTGACCTTCTACTTAATATTATTACCAGTATCATTATGATTACATCATGCCATACCAAACTAGGGTCTGAATGTCTGATAACCACTGAAACAGTCATGCAATTCAATAATAAACCCTTGTTATAATAGAAGAGATGCTTAGTGTACTATTCTAAGGACAAAATTTTTAGGGAAAAATCATATTTAACCCCTCAATTTTCATTTGATTTGAATTTAATCTTAAGTTTTTAATTCAAGAATAAAGTCTTTCAGTTTTACATATGTTTGAAATAAGTCTCCTTATTACTTTAGTGCCAAAGTTAATGGTTTGTCATTTGCCATGTGTCTCATTTGACACATCAACATTCATGTCAACAACAAATCAAATGTCACGCCAGATATTGCCAAGTCATTGAAAAAAAAAAACCCAACTATGAAAAACAGAAAGCAAATTGATCTTCCCCTTCCATGAGAATCAACGACATGAACATAAAAAACAAAACTTTTGCTAAAACATAACACCCACGTCCATATTTCTTATCCCCTCTTGCACAGAGAACCTTTGTGGCTTTGTTGATTGCGTTGAAACTCAAATCCATTTTCCTTACCACGCCGACTCAAAGAACAAGATTTGGCGACTACAATTTTAACTTATTTCATAAAAAATTTAACTTGCAAAAAGTAAAGTAGATAGCCCTTTAACTTACAAATGAATATAATTGGTACCTAATAATACATTGTTCATTCATTTATTTATTTATTTATTTTTCACTCATTTTATGAAATTCGCTTAATACCAACTTTAAGAAGCAATAGGTAGATTTCAAAGTTATCATGGCCAAAAAATTGACGTTGATGCGCTTGGGGGGTTATGAAGGCGATATGACGGTGGAGGAAGAGTGTGAGACAACGGTTGGGAGGTTGAAGCACGCAGTGCATTTGTCCATCTAAAACTAACGGCAGCGTAACGGTGTGTTTGACGTTAATATAAGGTGCGATTAGCATGACTGAGGGAAGCCACTGATATAACCTGGGGGATCGGGATTGGCTGCTATTGGGAGAGGCTTTTGATGGGACCCACAGGCGAGGAGCTGCTTGGTTGCTTGAGCATCTATTCGGACAAGTGGACTCCATATGAGATCTCTCATAATTTCTCGACCAATTGCTGGAGACGGAAAATTGTAAGAAATCCTCAATTATTAGGGATTCAGACTTGAAGCACGGTATATTATGAATTCTACTATATTATTATTTGGGCAAATCTTGTTGAGTTGATGTGATTTTGGGCTACTTATGTCTAAGAAATTACACTTGTTCTTTCAACAAAAAAAAAAAAAAACCACACTTTGATCCCATTAATTATAATGATATGGCTCGTTTTATGGCAATGAGATTAACCATGGTACTTTTGGTGGCCACTAGGGTTTGGATGGGACTAACTGAGTGGCTCTCTTTGTGTTTTTTGATAGCTGATGATATTGCCCGTTCTATCCAGCACGAAAAGCTCGACAGGTTTGATTGATGATCCTTAATTTAGTTTTTTTTTTTTTTTTTTTTTTTTGTTGGGTAGGTTGGAGGGGCACAAAGGTCAAAGGAGGCTTAAGAGTTAAGATTGCTGGGAGGCCTAAAAAAATGCGAATCATGATTCTCTACATTTGATGATCTAAATTAGATTTCACAAATCTAATATTGTGTATATATGACTATGTCATTTAACATTACCAAAAAATTAATTCTCTCCATTTTTAGACATGTTTCTGGTTTAATATACATTCACTGATTATTGTAATAGACATTACAGTAATTTTAAGATTGCGGTTATTGCATTCTCATTCTATAAATTTGTTTCTCAGAATTAAAATAAGAAATTCATTTGTTAATACTTTTTAGAGGGTGCTTTTTGTTTTTTGTTTGAAAAAGTATTCTAATGTGACATAAAGGTGAAAGTAATTTTGAGTGTTTTGAGTTATTTGTTAATATTTTTATTTTGAAAAGAGAAGACGAAAGGAATAAGGAAAAAGTGTAATAAAACAAAATCGGTCTTTTTATTATTCCTTTTCTTTGCTTATCTTTTTTGTTCCTTTTCTTGTTTTAATGCTAAGACCAAATGTTTTCCTAACTTTGCTCTCAATTGTTTTGATGGTTTGTTAAAAGTTCTCTCTCTACCAAAAAAAAAAAGTTCATTCACTACAAACCAACCATTGCTAACACGATGCGTAGATTTACGTAAATGTAATCCATAACTAACGAGTAAATCTATTCATCAATCCCCCACCGCATCATAGAGGCATTAGGGATGAGAGTGATGAAAGGTGATGTATAGCATTACTCAAACAATACACTAGAATCATGACAACATAAATTGGCAAATTTGGGTCCAACGGAATTAAGCCGTAAAATACAAAAAGTCTCTAAAATTATGAAAGCCTCCTTATAATTTGGTTTTAAGTACATGGTCAGTATGTCAAGGCTATAACCAATCATTATGCTACACCTTGAAGTAATTGTAATCAATCATCCACCTATGAGTATTGTTAGGAATACTACAATTTTTACTACAAGCCATTTATAAGTTCATATTAACTACAAAACAATTAAATTTACTCGTCAAATTTTGTTACAAATTTTTTCACACATATGGCATCCCATGACACTCATATCGACTACATATGCATTTGTTAAAAAATTGTAGTACCTTGAATATTTTTTATCATCCCAAATAGAAAAAATTGATTTTCTCCTTCATGAAAACAAAAGATTACTTTCTATATATTTAAACTTTTATTATGAGTAGATAAGTGACAAAATTATAGAAGATACAAGAATATTTAGTATCATGACTTTATTTTAGTTGGGAGGGAATATATAACTTTTACGTTGACTTTCAAGCGTTAGATATGGCCATGATCATGGAAATGTCAAATATTGTTTGCCATAACAGTTAGGCAGCGCAATAAAACTAACCGGGGTTGGCTTGGGTCCACTTGCAATTGGAACTAGGCCTGTTGAGATTAACGTCTCTAAACAGGATACAAGAGACATGTCCTAATACCAACCGATTGAGTTCCAACTGAAATGCTGAATCCAAACTAACCTTATGGACTATACAACAATTATTCAATTTGTCCAACTTGCTTTGGCAATTGAAGGAAGAACAAAAAAGTGCTTTGGAGCAATAAAACCCTAAAAATAGCCGACTTAATGATCTTACAGCTCAGCAGAATCTAGCAAATCATCATTAGCATGAACAAAAAAAATTACAGCAAGCTGATGAGCCATGTAACTCCTAAAGCCCAAAATCAGTACCAGCGGGGTTTATGGGATTGGCCATCCTCATCACCCAACCAGCCGTATAGCAAAAACCAGATGAAGATCCTACCAAACTAGGAAATTACAATTAATCTTTAGCTCAGCAAAAGCCATCTCATCAAATATTTGAAAGATATCATAGACTAAACAAGTTAATAATTGATGACCAAAAGAACAAAAATAAGAAAAAAGAAAAGGACAAGATGGGAGGATTAACACCGATATGAGAGTTGTCCAAAAGAGATTGCTTTCCCTTCTGGCATAGACAGCAGCACTTGCGAGGCGATGGTCTGGCCCAAGAAATGGTCTACTGAGGTGTCTGAGTGTGCGGTGGTGGACCTGGTGGCTGGTGTTGAGGCATACCAGACTGACTACCAGACTGCAATAAGCAGGAGTTTGACACATTAGCTTCTACTAGACTAATCTACAAACACAACTTTTTTAAGTTGAGCTAAACATTACTACACAAATTTTGCGAATAAATGCCACCTCCATCATCAATGTTGACCAACAAACCAGTGTTTGGAAACAATGTCAACATGATCCAGATACCAAACGAATATAGCTGATGTGACACATTTTATATAGATTGATACCATTACCACTTAAGAGCGCAGATCTTCCCTTTTTCTTTTAGAGCAATGGCGGAAATAACACATTAAAGTAGTAGGCAGGAAGTGGTAATAAACACGTCAAGCAAAATAAGCACTGCCATGCAGGGGTTAGTGTTACTACATTCAAGATGCTAATGAAAGATCCTTCGCAAAAGGAAAGCATCCAAACGTGAGACCTTAAGATAATTTTTTTCATAGACTTGGGAATGTATTGCATTTAAATCCACCTCCTCGCACTCTGATCCTTCAGCAATATTTATAAGTCATATGTCTACTAGTATTATTTTTACCTTTATATACAAAGTATTCTTGGTTCTCATTTCCAATCCAAGTACCACAAAGATCTACATTTTCGCTTTGGAAGAGACCGCCACATAAAAAAGAAAATGATTTTAGTGGGCCAAGCAACAGAAAAGTTGATGCATCTCTATTTATGAATACTCTAGGTGCATTTTGGCAAAGCAATTCATGAAACAAGAACAGCTACCAAAAACTAGTAAAGTCCATAACACTGAAACTTATGACAACTTTTTTTTTTTCCGATGTATATCTGTAATGAGCAGTTAACAAAGGCAACAAACCTCTCTATATTACCTGGTAGGGATTATACCCTGGCATCATTGACATTTGTCCAGCTTGTGACCGGTTAAACATCCCACCCTGAGGATACATTTGGGGCCCACTTGCATTTGATGGGGCCTGCATATTTGGCAAGCCATTTGGAAAACTTCCAACTTGTGGAGGTGCTCCACTTGTAGATAAAGATCCTGAAGGCATGGGGTTCAAGCCCATAAAATGGCCTTGCTGTAAATTCATTGTACCTTGCATCCCCTGAAGCAAGAAATCCATTTTTTAAAGTACTGACTATGGAAATATTCAAACATGAGGAAACACTCGGTAAGCCACACTCCTGAAACAAGGCTTTGTGAAAATTTTACAGCATGACATGCCAATTAAAAGGTCACAAGGGTATTTTGCAACTAGAAGTTATTGGAGATCCACGTTGGTGAGTAATGACAATACAAATCCATAAAGATAACATTTTAAAAGTACAAAATTCTTCCAAAAGCTACAGGCCAAGTCAAATTACAAAAATTGATCTCGTGTTTGTCACACACAACAAGACTGTCTGTAAAAATTTAATACCACAGCACATGGTATCACCTATCCACAGAAAATAACCTAGTCCAGATAAGCCTCATAGCTTCTACTCTTAAAAAGAAATAGCCAAGGGTGGCTTGGAATCCTCCATTTTAAAATTGTTTAGTTTGAGGGGGTACACCTTTGAGTCAGAAAAAATTAACAAAATAAAAAAAAAAAAATGAATTGCTTGAATCCCATAAATTTGCGAGAAACAAACCATTCCTTTCATTAATTTACATATAATCTCCAGCAGGGGAACAAAACAAAATGTAAAATGGAGTTTTCAAAAGTGACCTAGCTTGAGGCCCTTCATGGCTTGCATTAAGACTGGAGGGGAAAAGTTGTTCTGGTAATTATTAAGCAACACATGCAGAGAAATAAACAAACTGTTGTTTCTCTTTTCACTTTTCCTTTTTCCTTTTTGAAGATAAACATTCCCTCTCTAGTGAGTGGTCAAGCTACACTGGGAACCTGAGTTTCAAAAGATTAAAAAAAAAAAAGAAAAGCAGTGCACAAAATCATACCACTGGACCAGGCATGGGCATCGATCCTGGCATCGAAGATGGGATTGATGAAGGCATACCAAGTGGGGGCATTTGGGGTGGAGGCCGAGATAAATGGGGATGCGGAAGCAAGGCTATATGAGATGGAGGCTGTAGCTGTGCCATATTTGGAGGTGGCATAGGCAAAGCAGACATTTGCTGTGGGAGTCCCTGGTGTTGTTGGTGGTGGTGGTGTTGTGGGATCTGCTGTGGATTTTGTTGATATGCCTGCTGCTGGTTGGCAGCAAGAAGGGAGGGATGTGGACCAGGAGGGAGAGGAGGCGCCCCTAAAGGCATTGAACCTGGAAGAGGCTGTTTTTGCTCTCCCTGACCTGATGGATCTAGAGATGGAATAGACAATGGCATTGCAACTCCAACACCAGGAATGGTTCCTTCATTTCGAGTCAACCCAGGAGCAAATGGTCCAGGAGTTGTTGGCCCTTCAGGTACTGGGAAACTACCAGTCATGCGACCGCCAAAAACAGGGTTTTGCTCACCATAACCTGATACAGATGAAAACACTTAGAATGATGAAAGATGTTATCTTCAAGTTTGGCTATTTCTACCTCAGTTATTAACTTTCAGAATATTTGTCTGCTCATAGGATTGTATAGCATACATTCCTATAAAATCACAACACCTGAAGAAACTGCTCAAGCGCATTAAGAACAGAAAATGAAATCTTCCATGAACTCATGACAATGGAAAGCGTTGACCTTCCATTGGGCATACAATCCCAGAAGTCAAATTTAGAATATTGAGCCTGGTAGACTCTATTAGAGAAGGCAAAAGGATCATATATCTTTTGCTCTCTCTATCATGTTTTTTTTTTTGGGGGGGTGGGGGGGGGTTTACAACCTTGGTTCTGACCCATGCTAAATTTATCACGAGCAGTGTCCCCAGGCCTATTTCTGCACCAGAACTTTGTTGTGTGATCATTGCTACCACTGCAGAAGAAACTATACAAGTTTAGTACTTGATAGGGCGGCCATAGCTTAATAAACAGCTGCAACTTGATGATATATGTACCAATATAATGTTAAAAAGAAAAATCAAAAGAAACCCTCTGATGGTTATACTAAAAACATGAACAACATGAGGCATTTAATAGAGCTCCACCTGATTTAACTTCTACCAAAGCCTGCCTAACATGTATATTACTATCATGACAACTTAAAAACTTGTTAGTTTCACAATTGTTTTATTAATTTATATTATTCAAAAAAAGCATCTCATTGGACATCTCTATAGCCTGGGAACTTGTTGCCAGAAAATATAGTTTAAGACAGGCTGTGGCCAACAAGGCGTTTTCTAATTTTCTACCCAAGAGATTTCTTTCAATAGTTGATTCATTTAAAGAAGAAAGCAACAAAGCAATTTTGTCATGCCCTAAAATCCTTGGACCACTCCAATATATAGAATTGAATTTAAAGATGCAGAAACACAAGTTATTTAGGTATGACATATGTATAAAGCCTAGTCAGATGGTTTTAGAGCAATAGAAAGCCATGTGCATATATTGTGTTCTTTTTCAAGCGAGGATTTTCTAGTCCAGGTGTTCTCTTTTTTAATATCAATTATTTCCTTGGTTAACCATAGTTGCAATTTTGCCAATGTCCGCAGGTTCTCTGATTTTCTCTCTCCGTCATACAGGAAATAAAGTAATTAGATGGTGTACTATATTTACATGTATCATAAGATTGCATAAATCAATTTTAAAATCATACATTCTATTAATACTGTCAACAATCAGGAAAGATGGCAAAACAAGGCCACTAAAGAATATTAATCATAACTTTAAAACATACAAATGAGGACTGGACAAGATGACAATAAACAAGAAGACTGAGTTCACCTGCAAAGAAGATATCCTATAGGATGCCATGCAAGGTCCCACACAGCATTATCATGTGCACTAGGAATTTCTACCTGGGGAGTTTCATGCCTGCACATGACAAAAAGTCACAAGAACAAATTACTTCCAAAATTTCCAGCAGGAATGATATACACCGCATCAAGCACGAAATAAACCCTAAAGAGACCAAAGAAACTACGATTTTAAGAAGATATTAGGTGCCATCACCCATCTATTTTTGGTCATACAAAAAGGTGTCACAATGAGGAGAGCCAAGGCCTATATTTTATCTACATGGAACTCAACATTTACTAATTCTTCACTTTTCCTGTATTAAATTGATTACAAAAGCTAATTATTGCTCAGGAAAAGATTATTAAAGTAACCTTAATCGAGATGGATATTAACAAGTTCTTATATTCTCACATCAAGATATTAACACTTATTAATTCATACACTTTAAACATCTTCATATTTTCCAGCTTCTGTCATAACTATAATAAATCAAATCCTAGTTTTATAAAATCCAATTTCTTTTGTTCTCAAAATTTCCTTCTTTTTTTGGTGCTCATCAGATATACCCCAATTCCTTCTCCCCCTTTTTTTCTTTCCTAGGATAGATACACTTATTTGAATCCTATAAGACCTCTATGCATTTCAACAATCTTACTTCAAGGCCACATGCCATTTTAAACAAAGAAAAAGGAGAATGAATCAAGTAGAAAGGGGTGCGTACCCAAACTCCATTTAAAGGTTACATTGTAAAATTTAAAAGAACAATTATACTATATACCATACCTTTTTTTATAAGTAAAAGAAATTAATGAAAGCGCAAGGGCGCAACTCAAGTACACAGGAAGTATACAAGAGAAAAACACTAAGAACTATAAGAATCCAATTTTCTCTTGCCATCCCCTATTGAACAAAAAGCTGAATGAATTTCTGTTAGCAAATAAATTCTTTCAAATCATTAGTGACAACCAGTTATATATAAAAATTAATATAATTCACTGTGATAATGTCATATAGAGTGATATTGCTGCAATTTTCTCACTAAATTCATCTTAATCCACCTTCAATCTATAACATTACAATGCAAATCCAAATTAAGTTGATGAATAGCAATAGGTTTCCAGCCTCTCTATGAATTTTCCTTTGTAAAATATGTTCCGAGCACTACAAAGGAGACAACTGTGGAAAAATTCAAGAGGCAAAATGAGTTTTATGCAACCTGAAAAAAAAAATAATAATAAAAAAGTGCTCTGGATTAAGAGAGTTTACCCAACAAGCCAATGGAAAATGGACCCGTCAAAACTCCCACTGACAAAGTATTCTTCATGAAATGGATGCCAAGCCAAAGCTACCAATTAAAAACCATAATGCAGCATAAGTTTTAATCTTTTACAAAAAAACAGTTATCATACAAAATAAGTGTGCTAGTGATGTTGGTCCGCCACTAGCCCATCACTAGCCTACTGCTAATACAAAAGCATCACAAACCTAACTTTAGTCCAATACTCAAATAAAAACTCAAACTTAAGCATTATGGTTTGCATCAGGAGAAGGCTGTCACTAACCAGTCACATCTTTCCTATGCCCACGGAAAGATTCAAGTTCCTTCATAGCCCTAATGTCATAGAGCTGCAAACGCAAGATGCAACAACATCATGAGAGAGAGAGAGAGAGAGAGAAGCTATACCAAAAACAAATGGCAATATAGGGCTAATTGACCATTTTAAAAGAACATGTTACCAACCTTGATGATTTGATCCTTTGAAGCAGTTAGCACCCAGTTACCGTTTTCGTTCCATTTGACACAAAGCACCACATTTTTGTGGCCATGGCTGCAAATATAATGTATGAGGCGTCAAAAGAATTCAAATGATAAACTAGATTGAAGGTTTAACAAAGAAGATATTGTACTAACAATGAACAAAGCTCTCTTCCCGATTTGGCATCCCAAAGTTTCACAAGGTTGTCTTTCCCACCTATACAACCAATCAGACAGCAATAAGATGGAAATTACAAGAGACATGAAGATTTTAACAAAGTTCACAAAAGAACTATAGTAAACACCTGAAACTAGTAGAGATTTTGTAGGGTGCCAGTCAACACTCTTCACATCCCAACCATGGCCTGCCTGAGTTCAAACCCCACACAGAAAATTCTTAGGTTATTCATGCACATACAACAGATATAGCTCCAAAAGAATTAGTAATGGACTCTCCGAAGATTGTCAAAAACTTGAGCAAGAAGCAATTTTACATGCTAGCGTGAGTAAATTTATCACTGTTCAGCTAAAGAAGACTTTAAAGAGGTAGAACAAGTTTTCTAATCACATGACCAAGCTTCATCAAGCTCTATTTATTTGACGTATATAACGTAAATTAACACATGGCACTATATTAAGAAACTTAAAAATGAAGCATCATAGAAACATGTATGAGTCGCCTTTGTTTAAATGGAGCAAACAAAGGCATGCCATTTGCCATTGCATCTCTTCAGTAGGAGATGAATCAGACAAAACTGCACATTCGGGAATCGGTAAAATATTCTTGCAGTAAAAATCCACCAAACACATTCTGTTGTGTATTCAAAGCACATTACCAGACAATGAACGCTCTTCTTGGCACCGAGCAAAGTCCCAAACTTTAACAGTAGTATCATCTGAGCAGGAGCAGAACTTCAGGTCTGTCCTACAGAAGCTGTTCAAGAAGTCACTAATTATATGCCTCAAGGAGAATATTACTTTAGCAAATATATTAAATACCTTAAGTCCCTGACCGATTCTTTATGAGCAGATTTATTGGCCTTAACGTTATTCATGTTATTCTGCCAATACCTGCAAGTCCCCACCAATATCGGCCAATACATTTGTAGATTAGAATCAAGTAGTGTTTCCATACGACAAAATTCATGTAATATATAAATATAGGTTATGCAGCTGAACGGCACTGCAAATTCTATTAAGAAAGCGTACTTACTTTATTGAGCCCCCATCATCACCAGAAACCATCCAGTTGTCATTGTGACTCCATACCATAGACCTGATGGCTTGATCATGGGCCTACACAGTTGGAATATTCCAAAAGTCATCAGTATGGCTTCTTTTGAGAAAAAGAGTTAACATGTAACTCAATACATTTATCTATTATGTACCTGAAGAATCATTTCAAAATTAAAGGACTGTCCATTCCAAAGAGTGAATTCCCCACTTTGAGAGCCTGTGATTAGTCGTCTCCCAGTAGGAGTCCACTTTGAGAGATGAAAAAAAAAAAGAAAAAAGAACGCATCAGAATGAGAGTAACTCAGTTAACATCAATCCAGTGAGATAACTAAAATTAAAGAGAAAAAGAAAGCACTCCATTAGCTCTTCTAACAATCTAAAAAACAAAAAACCAATTAGAAGAAAATGAAAAAGTGAAAAGTAGCTGAATGTTTTGTTGGCCCAAGAAATATTGGCAAAGATTATCACAAAGAGAAAGGGAAAGCTAGATGCACTTTGAAAGTGGACATTATGAAAGCCTATGACTCTCTTAATTGGGCACTAATCATTCATTGTCTAACTCTAGTGGGACTGCCTAAGAAGTTTGTGAATTGGGTTAAGGAGTGCATCACTAAGCCTTCATATACTATTTCCATAAACAGAAGTCTAGCTGGTTTCTTCAAAAAAAAAAAAAGGGTTTGCGGCAGGGTGATCCATTGTCACTCTATCTCTTTTTTGAGTCGTAGTTATGCCTAGTCGGGTGGTTGATTTGTTTGCTTGCTCGTCGACGAGCGGGCGCTCTCAGAGTGCTGTTGTGTGAAAGACGGTGTCCTCTTGCCTTTTATGGTGCCTTTAGAGGAAAAAAAACTATCGTAATTTTGTGGACCGAGAGAAAACGTCGGAGGAGCTCAAGTTCCTCCTCTTTTTCTTCTCTTTATACTTAGACAACTGCATTTTTAGCTCAATTGGTGATTAGTTTTAATGATTTTCTGGTTCTTTTTTCTCCTTCTAGTTAGGCACTTCATCCCAAGTGCTCAAATCTGCATATCACTCATTTATGTCTTGCAGAGGATCTCTTAATGTTTTTTTTTTTATATATAAGTAATGTCAAATTTTACTAAAAACAAACGTTAGGCGTCCCTAAGTACACAGGAAGTATACAAAAAGAACACCTAGAAAGGAAAAACAACAAGAAGGCACAAAGCCGCAAAAACCCAAGACAACACCCACAACAAAACCCCCACCCTTACCCTAGAGACCCACCACAACTACAAGAAAAAACCCCAACAATACAACTCGAATCCTCATAAAACTGACAAAGTCCTCTTCCCTTGCAGATGATCTCTTAATGTTCTCATCAGCTCATGTGAAATCTATAACTGTTAATGTTGTTGAGGTCTTCATCAGTTTAAGAGGCTAACAGGATTGCCAACAATTGTTCAGAAGAGAGCTATTTTCTATGCAGGAGGATCCAATGCAGTAAAGAGTCAAATTTCAAGAATAATATAGTGTATTGCCAGTTAGATACCTGGGGGTTCCTCTCATTTCTGAAAAATTTAATTAAGTGGATTGCAAAGGCATTGTTGGATAGAATTACAGCTCAAATAAATTCTTGGGCCTCTAAGAAATTATCTTTTGCAGTAAGACTCTAGTTGCTAACTTCAATTCTTTTTAGTATTCAAGTTCACTGGTCAAGTCTTTATATTCATCCTAAAAAGGTTATCAAGGCTATTGAATAAAAATTTAATATCTTCTTATGGAATGGTTCTGATAAAGTCTGTTGTAGGAGCAAAGGTGTCTTGGCAATCAATTTGTATTCCCAAAAAAGGTGGTTTGGGTTTAAAGAGAATAGAGGATTGGAATAAAGCAGCAAGCTTGAAGCACATATGGAATATTTTGGCTCAGGCAGGTTTTCTGTGGGTTGCTTGGGTTAAAGAAAATATTTTGAAGGGACAATCATTCTGGTATATTAAAGAATCTTCAAACGGTTCTTGGGTCTAGAAGAAAATTCTTGCAATTTCTTTTTTGCATTATGCAGTAAGGAATGGGGAAAATTTTCTCTTTGGCACGATTGGTGGCATCCCCTAGGAGTACTGTATGAAAAATTTGGGTATAGAGTTGTGTATGATGCAACAAGTCACGTGGATGCAAAAATCTCTAGTGTTTTGGTTGATAAACAATGGGTTTGGAGGTGAAAAATATTACAAGATTTAGTGTTAATAAAGAGTTTTCGTCATTCTATCCAGATTGGTGGTTTTGATAAACCGTCTTGGTTGCCCTCTAAATCAGCTAAGTTTACTACATCTGAAACTTGGGAAGCAATTAGATTCAAATTACCAATAGTTGCATGGTGGAAAATTGTTTGGTTCTCGTGCAATCTGAAAGCATGATTTTATACTTGGTTGACGATCAAAAATAGACTTGCTACCCGAGATAGGGTGCTGAAATGGGGATATATACAGAGGACTCTAAATGTGTGTTCTGTAGAAACTGTATTGAGTGTGTAGATCACCTCTATTTTGAAAGTGGATTTACTAAAAGACTGTGGAAGGAAGTAACGAGAAAATGTATGTGGGGAGCTTGTGACATGGATTGGGAAAGAATTATGGATTGGGGATTGAAGAAGTTAAAAGGGAAAGGGTTAAGAGCAGTAATATGCAAGCTGGTACTGGGGGAAAGTGTATACCACATTTAATTGCAAAGGAACTGCAGAATTTTTGGAGAGCAAGCAAAGTTTGAAGAAAGCATAGTGAAGGCCATTTTATGGGATGTAAAAAATAGAGTGTCTTATAAGAAGGGTTTTAAGAATTCTGTGATGAATAGAGTTCTTCGTTTTGAATGGGGAATTCCCCTCTCTATTTTGAGTGTGTTGTAACTTTTTGAATTGTAATGGTGTCGAATAGGTGGTTTGGAGTGTGTTAGAAGTGCTAAGAAAGATTGTGAAGTTGTTTGCTGTGTATTGAACTTCATTACTTAATGGAATGACTTATTCATCCAAAAAAATTGAAAAGTGAAAACTGAAAAGAAATTGTGTTCATGTCTTTGTAACAATAAAAAAGAGCCCATCTCCTATTCATAGGCGGAAAAACAGAAAAGCCCCAGATCCAGTTCAAAGAATTGTTGGCACTATATAAACTTAAAGTTGTCTCTCTACATGACCAACATTCACCAACACAAAATGCAGTAAGCCCAAAATGTTATCTCACCAACAATACAGTATACAAGAATGATCCATAAAACCATACCCATACAGTAATGAAAATAGTGAACATGTCGGCATCAAATATGAATTAGCATGTACGATACAACTGGTCTCCCTCAAAATAACTCCATATTGATCAGAAAAGATTCATGGATGACATTAATGCACATGCTATTTGCTTATATTTCCCAGTCTTTTCCGTTAACCAAAAAGAACAATAGATTGGAGCAATAGAATGTAGGACGTGCCGTTATAAATGACGGAACATGTAATTTCTGACTTCAAGTATGCCAACAGACACTTGAGGCAAATCTCACAAGCAACCCTTTGGGAGTCAACATTGTATCCTCGGATGGTCATCTTAGAGTCAATTTACCGTTAAGGATTCTCCTGGTGAGCTAGTGAATGAAGAGGCATTCTATTTAGAGCTGAATCACATCCAATTAGTATTTTTCTGCACCAATGCACTTCTTTCTTATTTGTTATCGTTTTTCTTGCACCACAATGAACAGAATTTTCATAAATAAGTAATAAATAATTTTATTGATATGAGAAGAAACTCAAGTACACAGGCTGTTTACAAGACATTCTCCTAAAGAGTTAAATATAAGTTAACGTTATCTACAAAAGCAACAAAAGAAGGATACAGGAACCCCTCCAATGGCCACAGAACATTCATCCAAAGTATACAAGAAAGCAAAATATAAGTTTACGCCTATGAAAGTACGTTTGTTCCTTCTCCAAATTGTCCACGTAAAGAAAAATGGAGCAGCCTTCCAAACGAAGCTCTTTTTATGCTTCTGAAACAGCCTTTGCAAACTAGAGTACACATCTACCACCTTCTTTGGCATTTCCCCATGAACCCAAAGGCAATTAAAAAAAAAAGGACCATAATTCTCTTACAAAAAGGAAATGGATTAACACATTGTGTTGCATAACACAGTCAAAGCCATGTCCAAGCTACCTAGAGCAAGCCATAATAATAGGGTTTTTCTTCTCCACATGAACCATAGAAACACCATTGGCATGTTTAGAAAGCCTTTCAATATGTTGGTGTCTCCATGAAGCATGCCAAGGCTCACACTTGTGTTGTTACACAGATTAAAAGCCAAACAGCTAAACTGCTTCTAAAAATACCAGTAACTCCAAACTCCAAATAGAAAACTTCAACACTCTTAATGAACAAGGGTAGGAGTACAAATGAGAAAATAATCACATTAATATGAAAACACAAAGTTAAGACAAAAAATTATCAAGTGAAATATATAATTGGAGAAAATTGGTGCTTACCAAAACCCGATTAATCGAACAACGGTTTTTGTTCAAAGATGTATGTACAAATTTTGCAGCAAAGCTTGTAGATGGATTATCTGAATAGGCAACTGTTGGCAACACCTGTAAAAAGGATTAACATAAGATAAAAATCTTATTATACAGAGAATATGTACCAAGTTGATAATAATGATAACACCATCATCATGCCTCCAGTCAACATGTTTTCCATATGACAAGTATAATATTGATAAGCAACGGCAACTGACTGACATCAATAGCTGCTGCAGGGGTAGGTTGCAATGTTGTTCTATCCCTTGAATCTCGCTGCCACATGCGAATCTACAGAGTAGTTGATTGGAAATATTAAGTTACTTGAACCTCAATAAAAATAAAAAAATTTAAAAAAAAAAAAAAAAAATCCTAAAACAACAAGATTATTGATACCAACATCCGTTGAAGGGAATTGGTGTCTGAAAAGGAAAACGGATACATCTATCAACAAGAAACGCACTTCTTCCCAGGAAATAGCAAAGAAACTATTGTTAAAAATATATATATACATTGTGAAATCAAAAGCTACGAGGAAATATTTCCCTTCCATCATCAAAATAAACCTTCTAAGAAATAACAAAACAATGCTCTGATGCTATGAGATGATAACTGTTGACAGAGAATGATGAGTTGTAAAGTCTCAAATGTAATAACAGATTGCAGAAACGATTTAGTTTAAAATGGGTTACTTATGCCAGGTAATCCATTTAAAACAATGATTTCTCTAACTGTCATATATGATTCCTCAGTTCGCGAATCAGATCCTTAAAACAACTCCAATCCTTCTCTCTCTGTCTCCCTTGGTGAAACTGACTGATAAAGTTAGCTGCCAATTTAGATACTAGGAGCTTCTCTTTAGTTTCAAAAAATAGCAAGTGCATCATTTTCAATTTGTTCAGGCACATACCGAGCCATTTAGTAATCTAAGAATTTCACAAACACATAATTAGTTACTCTTGTGATCCTACAACAGCCAACTGCAGCCCTTAGACAAATCTACCTTTAGATGCAATTTTATAGCATTAAAATTCAAATTTAATGCAATTGTAACCCCCATGAAATTAACATTATAAGTCAAATTTAAGATGGTAACCAATGATATGATCCCAAAACCATGCAGCCCAACACTAAAAAGGATTCCTCTGCATCACTATCCAGCACAATTAGGTAGCAAAGTGCAACCAAGACCACTAACAACACATATGAGCTCTTGTATATGAAGTTAAAATACAACAGAATATGAGATATACAACATCTTCTAGAAAACATATTCATTACCTGCATATATCGCACAACAGTGCTAGTATAATCAACTGCCCTCCTTTGCGTAAGCTTTCTTATTCTTTTTGCAGCAAAACTATCACCATGAGCTGCTTACAAACAAATGCAACCAATACTGTTAAAATATTAATTGAATAATTAAATTTACTATTTCTTATCAGCTTAAGTTTTTAAGATAATCGGTGATATAATATGGAGAAATGCTAGAAACCAGCCCTCGTTAAAAAAAAAAAAATCCAAACGCTGATTGGCAGCATCAACAAATTGGAATAAAGGTGTGGTGATACTAATTAAATAATTAAATTTAGCCCGAATAACAGGAGATTTAATTTAGACTAATACTTTTGATCTAGACCATCAACATTTTGTAACAAAATTATATCACTACTAAGAATAATTTGAAATGTACAAATGCGATGTGTAAAGGCCTTACCGTCGAAAGGAGGAGGGTTTGGGGCCGAGGGGTGGTGATACTCTGGGCCGAGAGTACTGGAGGAGGCGGAGGGCTGCCTCATCATCGGCGGAGGCGGAGGAGGTGGGCCCCGGTGAAACTCCCCACCTTGCTGTTGTTGCTGATTGTGCTGTTGCTGCTGATTGTACTGTTGCTGTTGTTGTTGCTGCTGCTGCTGCTGTTGCTGTTGCTGTTGAGGATCAGCACCGTACATCATCTTTGCGACTAAATCAAGAGCCTAGAGCAAAGAGAGGGAGAGAGAGATTGAGAAATGGTAGGCCTTGGGCGGAGGACACTGGATAAAACCCTAAACCCCCGAATTTTGCTCGGCGGAGATGTGACCGAAGAAGCGGGAAATAGAGAGAGGAGAACAAAGAAGAGAGTGAGTGCACGTGACTTTAATTGCTTGGATCAGCATTGCTATTTGCTATGGTATTCTTAATTTTTTTTTTATATTAAAAAAAAAAAGGTTTTTTACAAAATTAAGTGGAAGAAATTCCTTTCCAAATTTTATTAAATTAGTATTTGTAGTTAAAATAATTTATACTTTTTTTTATTAAAAATTACATGTATTGTCATTTTACTGTAACTAACGAAGCACATAACAAAATTTGTTAAATATTAAATATTATTATACTCTAAAAATTAAATTATTTTTTTAATATACTATATAAAATTTTAATTTAATTTTAATATTATATGAAGCGATATGTAATTTAAGTCATTGATATTCTTTCTTAAAAAAGATAAAAAAAGGGTTTAAAAAGAAAAGTCACGGACATGTCTGTTTGGGTGTGTGTTTAGAAAAATATAACCAGAACAGATGGGTGCTCCGATTGGTCCGATCTAACTCCTCTCTACACTCTTACTCTACCTCCCGGTCCTCACCTAACTTCCTCCTCCTCCTCCTCCTCATCCGCTGCCGCCGCAGTAGCCGTCGCCGCAAATGCAAATTTTAGGCTGCAATAACTTACTTCACGCCTATAAAGGTATCATCGATAAAAAACCCATATTTTTTAACTGTTAATTTGTTTATTTTTTTATTTATTTATTTTATAAGTTTTTTTGGTTCTGGGCAAATCGCATAGTCGCGAACACATGCAAGAAAGAAAAAAAAACAAATAGAAAGATGAGATTTTGAGTTTCTGGGGTCTCGGTTTTTGGTTATATCTTAAAGAAAGAACTGTAATTGTTCTAGATTCTTCTGTTTTAGAATTACTTGACGTTGGAGTTTATAAAATCCCAATCGTTGTTTTTAAAGAAGATGCTTAGTTTTTCATTCATTCATTGCATCTCACTGAATTGTATGCTGGGATTGCAAAGTCTGAATAATTTATTTCAAAATAATGGTAAAATTCAAAGGATCCTAATCGAAAACCCATAGGTGTGCCATTATGAGTGAATCAAACTTGTTAAATCACCAATTATATTAAAAACTTAAGTTAACAAGAAATGGTGAATTTAATCGTTTAGTTAACATTCCAATACAACCTTCACGTGTGAGTGCAAACTACATTTGAATAAGTGGAACCAATACGTGGAATATTTAATTTAAATAAAGTGAATTATGAAGAAATAGTTCAAACTTAGGATTACTGCTCTGATATCATGTTAGATCATCAATTATCTCAAAAGTTTAAACAAATAAAAAATTGTGTATGAGAACGATGCTTATACTGTTATACATACTGAAAGAGCAAAACTCAACTTTTAATTCTGAGACCTTAAAGCTGAGGCTGTCTCTGAACTCCTGCTGGACGCTTGGCTAAAGCTCGGCGGTGATGGTCCCTAGCACTACTAAGCATTGTGGAAAGCATCACTAATTGAAGCCCTCGAGTTAGTTCTGTTTCCAGAAATCTGGGAGGCTTCTCTAGCCGCTAATTTCTCCTAGCGGTGACCAAGTGCGGACACTTGTACCAGGCATCAAAAGCGTTCTTCTTGTCTTCTTGTGCTTGCTGGCACAGTCATATAGCAGTAGCTTTCCCGTTCTTGTTCTTATATATGAAGATTATGACTAGAAGTACTTAACCTCTTTCCCTTTTTTGATATTTGGTTTGTGGTGAATTGGTATTGTTGCTTTTGAAATTGTTTGTTCTTTAGGAAAAAAAAAAAAAAGAACAAAATGCTGTTGGTTAGTATGATAGCTCATAGATTTTGCTTGTCTAATCTCATTTCTCTTCAGCTGGAATTTATTCTGCTCCACAGGGAAATTTGCTCTTTTAATTTTACCTGTACGCAATTTGGATGAACCTTCATGAATTGTGGTCAATAATGTTTTTATACCAAATGTTGCATTAGATCCTATGCTTGAAGGTCGGATACATATTGGCTCCTAAATAGTACAATCTTTTTGAAGGGTGGCACGTTTATGTTTATATGAGAGCTCTGTATCAAATCCCTCCATTTTGTCTCCTCCCTCATTTCAGATTCCGGGAGGCATCGCTGAGAGGTCAAACTTTGCTAGCTAGGCAATATGTTGAGCTTTTCTGTATCTATACCTGTGACGGTTGGTGAAAACCCTTGAAAAGCAGTATTGCACATGTAATAAAGGGTACTAATTTTACTTGTTCATAGCCAAAGTTTAAGATAATTGTTTTTGATAATGCAAAATGTTTCGGGATAATTAAAATATCTCACATGATGAATGATATTTCTTGTGTCTTCTACTCCCCTTGAATCCCCCCTCCCTCACCCCCTTTCATGTAAATGAAGATGGAATCTGCCCCACCACTCACATTCTTTCCTTGTAACTTTGTCCCAGCATATTTCTGAAAGTAGCTTATAAGTGTAAAATAAGAGAAGAGAGGATTCTTGACAACAATGGCAGCATCTGCAAAAACCCTCACCATTGCCGATCAGACTTTAAATGGAGGCTGGACAGTTGTTTTACCCCGTCGTGGCAGGAGAAAACATTTGCCCAGAATTAGATCTTTGGAACAACAACCATGGGCTCCAAGTGATCTTGAAATTGATCCTATCAGAAAGTCTAAATTAATACAAAAGATGCAGATCTGCATGAAGAAAATTGAGAGCTCTCCATTCTACCATACTTTAATGGATCAAATTCAAAGCCCAGAAATCTTGGGTCACTTTTATAGGGTCCTAGATTCCGAGTCCATGATGCAAATGGTGATATATGGTATAGGCAGCATTGAGTCATATGAAACCCCTCGATTGCAGCTTAGCCTTGCGATCTTGTTGAAGAGGAAGTTCAGTTGGATTGGAGATATTGAGGTTTTTGATCCTATTCTTTCTGCAACTGAATCTCAGGTGTTGGAAAGCCTAGGTTGTTCTGTTCTATCAGTAAATGAGCAAGGGCAGCGACGTGCTCTAAAGCCAACGATATTCTTTATGCCACACTGTGAGGCAGAGTTGTATGACAATCTATTGCGGGCAAATTGGGGGGTGGAGCTGTTGAATCATGTAGTCTTGTTTGGGAATAGCTTTGAGACATATGAGCAGCATATCTCAGAGTTTAAGAACTCAGTTGTTGTTGATTCGGCAAGGCATATCTTGGGTGTTCGACAATTCACAAAGGAGTTCAAAATCAAGACAGTTTCAGATGACTATTTTGGTGCTTTCCATGATTCAAGTTGGCATTTTTTCAGTCCGGTTCTTGAGACAGAGCTGCAGTACACCTAATTTTAATGAAAAATATCAAATGGTTTCAGTAATTGGATGATGCTTGAAGCATATTCTTTCTTTCCAAATTTTCTTGGAAATGATTTTTTTCAGTTATTATTATCCAAATGCATGTAGAATGAGTTGTTTGTTTCAGAGTTACTTGTTTTGGGTACCTAAACACACCAAGGTCAAGGCAGGATATCATAAACCACCTCATTTAAAACTTTCATTATAAAAGTTATGTAATAACATTGATTTCTTCTTCCTTACATGGAAGTGCACTATTTCATCTCATTCTGCCTATTTGTTATTCATGTGATATCATTGATGACCTTCTTATGGATGTTATTGGCGCACTGGCTGAAGTCTGCCTGTAGGCAATTTACATTGGGACAGGCTTGCTTTTGTGTATATGGGTAGGATGGATGAGGGTGAGAAGGTGGGTTTGGACATGGGGACTGAGTCTGTGTTTTAGTTGTTTTTGTGTGGAACTAGTACCAGTTTCAGACTTTTTGAAGGAGTTCTTGCTTGATAGGTTGTTACTTTTTAAGGATTTTTGCCTTTCCATATAGAATCCAAGGGGTATAAATTCTTATGATGCCAAATTGCATTGATTTCCAGGACTTTGCACTGATCTAACTCAAACATGGGCATTGTGATATTATGGCCAGAAGCATAAGATGGCATAAGTTTAAGTCCTTTCCAAATGTGCTTAACCCTATTTTTCCTGCATCATAATCTAGGGTTCTGGAAGCTCTTGTTTGTTGCGGCCAGCAGCACACTGCAGAAATTCCCAGCAGGTGAACATTTTACCAACAACATGAATGGAGAATCAAATTCAACCCCAAATTGACACTACATCATTTAAATAAGAGTAATGTTTAAAACCACACTTTTATCTTGCCATTATCAAACCTCTGCTGATATAACAGTGTCAATTAGACATTGTTAAAAAAAAAAAAAAATCAAAGATTAATCAACAATGTCACATCAATAGAAGAGAATAAAAATATGATTTATAGCATTACAGTTCATTACATAATATCTAAGCAACTGTGCATACCACCCGGGCCGGAGTAAATCATCTCCGAGGTACATGGTGGTGTCTTTTGAGGACATTTTGGTAGGGACAAAACGCTTGGTCAAAACGGAAGTATTATTGGTCACATCTCAGGCGTGATGTAACCAGATTTGTGGAATGATGCCGCAGTTTGCAAAAGAATTTCGATAGGGGCTCTACACCCCATTACCTGTCCCACAAGCACAGGAGGGACTTACATTCCCTTGATAAGGGAGACGTTTTCCCAAGCACAAAATAGAGTTGCAAACACTAAAACAAGTTTTCATGCTTCATCTCATGACCCCATCGGGGAACATCATGAAGAATTCACAAGACACATGGATCCCCACAAAAGAAAACAAAAAGTGTTAAATCCAACCACAAAGTCATATCCACATCATTTACAAAACATTGTTCAGATATTCAATTTGCAACATTTGAAAAAGTATTTTAACATGACATAAAGATGAAAGTGCTTGTAAGTGCTTTGAATTGTTTATTAATGTTTTTTGTTTTAAAAACAAAGAGAATGAAAAAGCATTAACAACGAAACCATAGATAAAAGAGACATTTTTCCAAGCATAAAATAGAACATAAACACACACTAAAACAAGTTCTTATGCTTCATCTCATATGCTATTGGGGGGGGGGGGGGGGCGGCGGCATCGTGAACAAATTCACAAGACACTGGATTTAGACAAAAAATAAAAATAAAAGACGAGAAAAAAAACAAAACAAAGTATTAAATCCAACCAGAGTTGTATCACACCATTTATAAGAACATTGTTCAGATATTCAAGCTGCAACTGCATAGCATCTAACCTTTTTTTTTTGATAAGTAAGAGAGAATATATATTATTAAAAGCGCAAAAGCGCAGCCCTGGTACACAGGACGTATACAAAGGACCGCCTAAATAGGGGAAGAAAAATGTACAAGGAACTCATTAAAGCTAATCCTTAAGGGAGCAAGATAAGCGGCTGTCCAAGTGAATAAAGTATACAAGAAAAAAGTCTTAAGCTCCTCTAAAGTTCTTTCTTGGTCTTCGAAATTTCTGTCATTTCGTTCCCTCCACAAACACCACATAAGACAGGCCGGCACCATTTTCCACACAACGGCACTCTGAGAGCGTCCACCTGTCCACCAGCAATAGAACAGATCCACAACTCGAGGAGGCATAACCCAAGATAGGCCAAAGCGACTAAATACGTTGTTCCATAGGACGCAGGCGACCTCGCAATGAAGAAGAAGGTGATCCACAGTTTCTCCCTGCCTTTTACACATGCAACATCTATCAATCACGATGACGTGCCTCCGTCTAAGGTTGTCTATAGTGAAGAATTTTCCCCAAAGCCGCTGACCAAGCAAAAAAAGCCACTTTCACCGGAGCCTTTGTCCTCCAAATCTTCTCCAGGGAAAGGGCTGACCAGCATTCCGATCTATAACCCTGTAGAAAGATTGACATTAAACTTCCTTTCAAAGAGTGATTCCACCGTAGTGCGTCTTCCCTGCCCTTCTCACACGGATGGAATATAAAACAGAAAAGAAGGAAGCCACTATATCCAACTCCCAATCATGAGCCCGCACGGGAAAAGCTAACGTCCCATTGAATGGAACCACTAGAATGTAAACCTAAATATTTACATTCCCTTGATAAGAAATAAGTTTTCCCAACCATAAAATAGAACATAAACACTAAAACAAGTTTGAGACATTTTTCCAAGCACAAAATAAAACTGAATACTAAAACTGAGTTTATGTGCTTCATCACATAATGCCATGGGGGGACATCAAAGTGTTAAGTCCAACCACAGTCATGTTCAAATCATCTATACAAATATTATTCAGATATTCAACTTCATGAAAAGTGTCCAAATATATGTGCATTGAACTCCTACTAACCATGAAATAACATTCAAACAGAATAGATTGGGCATAAAAACGAACCCATTCTCATTACAATACATCTTTGGACAACATTTGCAAACCCTTTGAATAAATTGTACTCCTACTAACATATTTACAATCCCATATAGGATATAAGAGGAGACACCTTTTCCCCTCTATTTCAAATACACACAGAAACACACCCAAACCCCAATATTTTCCAACTGGCACTTTGAAATAACATACACTATTATCCAAAATGCTGTTCAAAGAGACTAATTGAACAATCATCAGTCCCCCCAACCGATGACCCAAACCTTTTTCATCCAAAATACACTTTTGGAATTCAAATAGACCATTCATCAAACACTTTGTAAGCATTTATTTATCAGCAAAAACAACGGCAATTTTTCAATGCTAACAAATACCCATTTCAAGAACAGCAATCCGGGCATCGAATCAGCCCGTTCTCATTGCACTCCAAGCACCTCTTCACCCTCTCTTCCTCCTCATCAAACACCTTCCTACTCCCATCGCAATTCGCGCACGGCACGAACCGCACATCGCCGCAGCTGTCACAGACGAACCCAGGCTCCCGAACCGGAAACCCCTGAAGAATTTTCATCAATTCGCCGATTTCAAATAGCTGTTTGATAATTTCAGCGCCACCCAGGTATTTCCCTCGCACAAAGACCTGCGGCAGAGTCACATTCTTCTCTCCCAACACGCTCTGGAGCTCCCTCCGGTACGCCGAGTCCATCGACACGTCCCGCTCGTCGACCCACACCCGAAACCCCCGAAATATCATCCGCACCGCGTAGCAGTCCTCGTAGGTTCTCCGAATCCCGCGCAAACTCGTTAAGTACACCACGATCCGGTCCTCCGTGCCCGGTAACCGGATCGTCGCGGGAATATCTGGAACCGATTCGACCGATTTCGGTGCCGTTTTGAGCTTGAATTTCGGTTCCTCGGGGCTCTTCGGGGACTCGAAGAGACTGCAGAGCTGCTTGACCTTACCTTTGATGGAACTCCCGGCGGACCAAACCGATTCCATGGGGTTGTAGAACCGCTTAAACGAACCGGACCCGGCTCGTTCCAGACCAGCCTGGAGGCAGGGTTTCAGTGGCGCGTGCAAGGTAAGCGAGCGGTTGAAGAACAAGGAGGACGAGGGCTTGGATTTGCCCGAGAATTCACC
>FXXK01001624.1:31937-70110 GCA_900184695.1 Betula pendula | reverse complement strand
TTTTTTTTTTTTACTTTTTAATGATTGCTTTGTTCTTTTTTAATTTTTTATGGCAATAGGAGGTGATGAATTGAGCCTCTCCTCTCTATCTCTGAGCTTGTTTTTTATTTGAAAATGTGTATTTTTTTTTTTTTTCATAACATAAAGGGGAGAATTGTTTTTTTTGTGTTTTGTAATTTTGGCTAATGTTTTTGATTTGAGAACAAAAAAATAATGTTATATTATTAGTTTGTCCCAAGAGTTAAAATTGATAAGAAATTGAGAATTTAATTATTTAATAATTACTTAATTACTCAATTACTCAATTTTACATGTGACTTCTTAATCCACCAAACCGGATAAGAGTAGGTTTTCTACTGAAGCTAACATCCTTTCGGTGGTCAATAATGGTTGGTTATCTTTGATTTTATGTTTATATTAAGGTCAAATATTTAACAAATTTATAGAAAAGATGATAAACTTTGGTATTATGTTTTATTATTTGTTGTTAACTTCAAGTGAAAAAATAGAAAGTTATTTCACCCAAGTAATTAAAGTCAAGTTTAAAAGATGTTATAGATTTATTTTCAATGGTGTTGGTCTACAAATAATTTCACTAAGATATAAGAGAATAAATGGGACTCAGTCAATCTTGATAGAAGGACAACATATAAGCTCATGTTTGTTAAAATCTTTATTTTCTGTTCTAAAAAACAAATACAAGCAACTCAAAACACACTTTTTTCAAACCAAAAAAAAAAAAAAACACTTCTCAAAACACATTGACAAACATACACATTCCTTTTATTTGTGTTTAAGGAAAATCCAAGCATGAGACTAGTGACTAACATAGTGTGCATTGGTCAAGTTTGAGGTGATCACAGCTTTTGCTAATGTGTTTTTTGAACCATGCTGGTTGAAATAAATACAAATCGATCCACAAAATTCATATAATTCCTTGTTGTCCCCAAATGAAACAAGGATAACAATATACAACCATAACATGTAACAATTTAGGAAAAGTACTAGTCACATCTTATCTGCGCTATTACTTCAAAAATATTACTCAATTTGGAGCTTCTCTTTCCATGGATCAGAAATACACTTAACCAGGCTATCGGGTAAGAGGAGAGCGTTAGAATTGTAACCATTAACTTATAATGGTTCCTGCTATTGAGTTAGAGGAACACACTCGAGCTCAATCTCTAGCACACCTCTCTCAACGTTCTGCAATCTGAGACTGATTTCCTGTCTGACCATCCCATCTACTAAGCTGATGATACTATCTTTTACTAGGGTGTTATCCTTACTTGCTAACCACTTCCCAAGCTGCATTGACTCGTTGATCGTGGAATTCTCGTAGGCTTTGGCGGCGACGACCAGGGGTTGAATGTCAATTTCAGCCTCACCCATAAAATCATCAGTTGAGAATGTATCCTTGTCATAAACAAGCTGCATAAACCGTTCCGAAAAAGTCTAATAAAAATGATTTAAAAAAAAAAAAAAAGCAAAAAAGCAAAGCTTGTAGAAATCATTTTTATAGGGTCACATTGCTAGTAACATGATAAGAACGCAAATAAACCAGAAATTATTTCATGTTTTTACAGAAAGACATTTATACATCTGTGATGATGGCATATTTGATTGTGGTTGCTCTAGATATAGAGGAACAAACTGTTGGGGGAGGAGCAGGAGGGTGGTGGTAAACTATACTACAAAATTTCAGCTTAGAATGTCCAATATGTATTTCCTATATTGTGTGTATTTGTGTGTGTGTTGTTTTTATGGTTTCCCACCAAAGCATCTTACTTACCAATTTTAGAGAAGGAATGTTGTCAGGAATTGACAGCATTAGGCTTTCATTCCATACTGGATTCAGGTTGCTCTTGATGACACGTGTTTTTACTGACTGCAATAAATATACATGGAAAAATTAAATTATAAACACAGTTGAATCCATTGGTTAATAAAATACAATGATAATAATGTCAAGGATATCATAAGTAGAAGAGGCTCACTTGATTACCCAACGCAAGGATGACATAAGGATCACTAGTCATCACATCCCTAATAGCTAGATTCGTGCCTTTAACTACATTGACCTTAATCAATCCAATGAATTCAACCATACCTGCCTATAAACAGTACATTTAAAGAAATAAGATTTAGCATCCATATCAAACTAAAATTTTGAAATTAGATAGCACATTTTTAATGTCCTTTTTTTTTTTCCAACTTGTGATACAAAATAACTGCTGGTTCACATTCTGTTTTCTACAAGATAATATTAAAAAAAAAGGATAGAAAAGAGGGGACCAAAAAACAAAAGAATGAAAACTTATATCATGTTCCATTGTTTGGTTTCAGAAGAAAATAAAGTTTTAATATCATTTAGTTCTCACAGCCAAATTTTCTCTCTAAATCTCACCTATTTTAGAGAGATTTTCGGATGAGGCTAAGAGCAAAGTGCTGACATACTTTCCCTTATGCTTTCTTTTCTCTCCCCTAGACAAGAAATTTAGGAAAAGACGAAAATTTAAAGAATTTCCTCTTTTCTTTTTTCTTTTTTCTCTAGGGATGAACAATCTTTGCATAAGACTAAAAAGCTCAAACGTGAAAACAGGACATTTTACATTCTAGCTGAGAAAATCCTGGCAATGAAGGTATTAGTGTGAAGCAACCCATTTTGGCTCATTTTTGTAGTTTACAGACTTTTGTATTACTTCTTACTTCCATACACGTGCTAATGCACTTTCCAATGTGATGAGGCAATACTTATAGTCCTTATAGACAATGTAGAGCATAGACTTCTGTATCACTCCTTTATCACTTGAAGGAAGAACAAATGTATCTCATTGCTACAGATACAGTTTTATCAATAGTATATGTATTCGGAAATTTCCCTCCAACTCCACAAAATTGTAGTATTAATTTGTCACAAATGTCTTGAACTGAATTCTCTGAAGATAAAAGGGATTACAGAAGTGTGGACCTTGAACTACTTGATTGGCCTGTGCTTATATTCTATAGACAAACATACACAGTTACACAAACAATTGTAGTGTATAGGACTGACATTTAACCTTCTGTTCAATAAGGGTTTTTTGACTTCCTCCTTCCTGTGTTTGTGTAGGTGCAGATACATTTGAACTTTTCTATAAACAAATTTTTCTAAACAGCCTACATGTTATCACTTGCAAGCAAAACAGAAAATTCAACGTGCTTGTGCATGTTCTGAGGATTTATAACGTTTCCATGTCTCTTTCAAAGGCATTTTTTGGAGTTCGGAAAGCATCAAATAAAATTCTTCAGCTAAACAATATTAGAAAGAAAGCACAATTTCCAGTAGCATATTTTATTTCCATAGCCAGCTTGAAAGACAAATATTGCATTTAAACATCTGCATATACCTGATAAGAAAATAAATTAACTAAATGAAAAAGTCGTTACCAATGAGTTGCACTTCTTAGAGGCCTTGTGCTCGTCTTTTCTTGCCCAGCTGTTACGAAATGCCTGCCCAATACGATTTCTAGTTGCTTGCTTCTCGTATTGCTTCTTGTCATGTGCAGGGAAAATGCTTAAAGAACTGCTTGGGGATGATGAACTCCTTTTATGAGATGCCGGGAAGGGGCAGAACAGCTCTTCACTGGATTCCAAAAATTCTAGCATCTCATATTTTCTCCTGAGTGTTCAACAAGTTTCTGGTTTAGAGAAGTAAATGTTTCTCATTCAAAAGTATGACAAGTATTGTATTTGCATTACCTAATAAAATCAAATCGTTCCTCTATAGAAGAATCTGGTTTTGGTTTTTTAAGTTTATTTCGGATGCAAGCTTCATACTTCTGGTTAACTGCAATATTTCCACCCAGCTTTTCCAAATTATCGACTTGTTCATCTGTCCATTCATCTAGCTTCACTGATAGAACCTGGTACAGTTTCGGATTGAATTAGAACATATTCCAAACTTCATCAGAGGGAGAGAGGGGAGAGAGACTATAGCAGCCTTAGTTGAAATCTGCAATTGAAATCCTACCAAAAGCCTACATATCTCTGATTAAAATTTGATACACTATATGTCAAGCTACCAGAGTTGTTACCCCAGTAAAATGACTTCACTTACCCTCCTAACCTGCTGGGGATCCTCCCACACGTGAGGATCCAATGCAGGAATGAAGAAATTTTGAATCTGCTCAAATTTGTCAATTCCTCTAAGCTTTTTTGTGATATTTCTTTCTTCAATGGGTAGTTATATTTAAGCTTCTTTGTTATAAATGAGCTCTAGAATTTTTTGACTTCCCTTGGCACACACTTAGAGAGAGAGAGAGAGAGAGAGAATTCAAGGTAGCAAAGCATGTCACCAAAGACAGTCCTTGGGGAAAGGTATTGACTAGGCAGGAAATATTGAAGAATCAAGATTATTCTTTAGGTAATAAGATAGATTTCTCTACCACCAATTATTTCGAGCTAAGGTTCATAGCAGGATGCAGACCCCAATGCTGCTTCCAGTTGGCCCAGCAAAAATTTGGCATTATTGTATAATGTGTTAAGACAAGCTGAGAATAATTATCTGAAACCCTGTCGAGTCATACCAGAAAGACAACATCAAGTAGTTGGTATGATCCCGTGGATTGTGGGTGGTGATTCTGGCTTGTTAACATCTATATCACCGATGTCTCTCTTTCAAGTTCTATAAAGAAGTAAAATTACTACTCAATCAAATTTTGAAGGCCTCAAAGCGGAAAGATAGTGCCAATACAAGGTTATATAACCTGTACTCATGAAATTTTGTTTTACAAGACTATGTCATAATTGGAAACCATACCTTTGAAATATGCACGCCAAGGCTTCTATGTACACCAGAACACTTGATACAAATAAATACTCCCAGATTTGAGGATCTGACATTGACCAGATGGATAATTATGAATTAAGTAAATATGAGCTATTCATTAGTCAATAATACACTTGACTAAACAGTATGAGCAGTTTTCCTTCTGTGTAGATTATTGAGAAATCAATAGATATGTATGGTGAAAGATTGCATCACTCAAAATAATACCATGAAATAACGACTTCATTTTAAAAAAAATATTGAACTTGAGAGAGAGAGAGAGAGAGAGCAGTCTTTTCAGGAAGAAGAGCATAAAAGATTAATTGGCAATGACATTAATAATCCTATTTAATCAAGGTATGATAACTTACACCCATTTTGGATCTGGAGATCCACAATCCGCACAGAACCTATTACCAGATTGATGTAACAGACTCTCCAGTCTTAGTTGCGGACCTAGTTAATCAAAAGTAAAAGTTGTGAAAGTCAGACATTGCTACTTGAACTTTATCAAGCGATTTTTTCAGAAGACACTGCAGGAGATATAATTTCCTTGAAATACACAGAATTGCAGATCAAATGTCAAAGCATTTGAGTACTTTAGAAGAGTACATACAAGAAAGAAAGCTATCAACATTTTTGGCCAGAAAGTTGTGTAAGAATAAAAAAATAAAATAAAAAATAATTCAGTGAAACGAATAATTCAGATTTTGGAGATAATATGACATGAATAATCATCTAGTTTGGTAAATATCATATCAGTGTATGAGCTAGACTCATGATCAAAATTTTTGCATGATTTTGATAGCCCATATCTATGCATAGGACATGAATTTCACTTGTGAATGCCAATAAAGTGTACTTCAACCTATGAACCAAGAATTTCATAAACATCCAGTGAAAAAATAAATACCTGACCTCCCATTTGAAAAGCTAAGATTTGGAGGAACAAGAGATTTAATATGTTTGTAGAAGTAATAAACTTACCTCTAGAGCATAATTAACCGCATCGATGTTTAGGATATACTTTGCTAGGAACTGACCCTACCATATGTTTAGGGGCAGAGAAGCTACATGGGGCTTCATGTTTTCCCCAATTTTTTTTAAAAATACCCCTATAATCCCTTAAAAATTAAATTTTGACCCCTCCAAATTTTTAATTTTTTTAGTTTTACCCCCCAAACTTCAAATGCTAGGTCCGCCCCTGAATATGTTCATAATTTGTTGGATAGGTCTTTGTGTTTCTCATTTATTTCAATTGCCAGTTGGCATTCATAATTTGATATACTTTAAGAATGACACAAACTACCGCCACATGGGTCAAGGACAAGGAAAAAGGTTGATAAGCTAGTGCAAATTGTTTTAAACAAGAAATTAAAACATCAAGTCACAACATACTGGAAGATGACCATCGATCTGTTTGGTAACTCCAACTTGGTGTATCTAAACATAAGAGATCATATAAGCTTGACGCTGACCCTACAAATGGAATATTTGTCATCAAATAATCAAACCATCATAAAAATTTGGCAAGAACAGGAAAGTCACACCATAAAGTTCTGCACCAAAGGGAAGCTATGTTTGGTATAAAAAAAGTAAATGCTACTAAAAACTTATTAGCATTAAGCAATCATGGAGTAATACAATAAGCATCAAGATGCTATAGCATGAGAAAAAATCAAAGAAGCTTACTCATATGTTGGTAGAGCACACCTTCCCAACAGATCAACAAAAGCAAAAGAAAATGATTTTTTGTTTGGGTACAAGAAAATAGATCATATTATTCAAAAATGTGGTGAGTAAATATATTAAAGAGTTTCATAAGGTCCCACACACTACAAAAAATAAGCATTATATCGGCGTTTATATTAAAATACCGACACTTATTTTTATTACCGACACTATTTTTTCTGGCGCATCATGCATAAGTGTCAGGAAAAGTAGTATGGGCATAGGTATTTTTTTTTGGTAGTGACAACTGAAACGGGAAAAGAAGCACCAAGAAGTGCTGTCTTCTTGGATGGAATTAGATTGAACATACGAGCAGAGCAGTGAATGTCCTCGAGCAGATTTCATCATTTTTTTCCAAGTATAGCTGAAACTATCCCTTTTATCCTGTTTTGGAAATTTCTTGCAAATACTTTGGAAAGTACTACTCATTATCTTCCGTGGTCGTTCTAATAGACTTCTTGTCTTATCACCTCGATATGATCAATGCAGCTTTTTGAGAAACATCAAACAAACAAACTTCATCTTTGCCACTTGGAGAGCAAAAACCTAAGGAGGCATGATTTCAAATTCTAGACTGCTAACTTCTACCATATTTTTTTTTACCTTCACAAACAACCAGCTTGAACCCCCTTAAGATCAAATACCTTCCAACTATATGTTTCCATCATAGAGGACGAAACATCCCAAGACACTTTATAGGGTATGCAAATGAGGTAAATTTGATACCATATTAAATCACCACTTATTCTAAAAGCTTAAACTTATAGGAAGAGGTAAATTTAATCATTTAATCAACACTTTAACAATTATTGACTACCATTGATGCAAGCAAAGAATTGCATTTGTAAGTTTGGGAATCTAATGATAGCCCATTGACTTTTCTTTAAGAAATAATTAAGATCAATGTTTAATATCTATATATGGAAAGTAAAAAAAGAGGAAAAAAGAAAAAGTGTTATGCCCAAAACATTTTTCAGCTAAAAAACTAAGAGAAAGCCAAATGTACTGGTAATTACTTGTAGCCACCTTGGAGTTGGAGTGGAACCTGGCTTCAATTTTACCTAATGAAAAAAGGTGGAGAAAGAAAATAGGTTAACCAAAACAAAGATAAAGCCAAGAATAATATAAGTTAAATCACTTTCTCAACCTTTCATGTTTACCACCACATGCTGCTAGACACCATTATCTTCACTTTATCCTCTCAGACAAGGTGCTCCTTTTTACAAGAATAACCTTACTAATATTTATCAAACTAAAAAATTCAAAAGTAAAATTTTAATCAACTCATACTTTCAGTTTCAAAAATTTTATGCAACCAATTCATTACTTTTTTTTTTTTGGCTAATTCACTCCTTTTTTTTTTTTTTAACTTTACCATACTGCAAAAAGGTTCATGCTTTTTTGTCACTATCACTAAGTTCTCTTACACAAAATTTATTTACTTATAATGATGACAAAATACAAAAGTGAAACAAAACATTCCATCATATGATTAAGATAATTCTGCATAATATCTTCTTTGGGGAAAAAATAAAAAATACCTGAAACGTCACTAAGTTCTCTTAACACAAATTATTTCCTTAAAATGACAAAATACAAAAGTGAAACAAAACATTCCATCAATGATTAAAACTATTCTGCATAATATCTTCATTGGTGAAAAAAAAAAAAAAAAATACCCGAAATATTACTGGGATCAGAATTCTCGCGCTGGGTAGACATCTCCATGCCTCCAATATTTTCAACCCAAATCATGAAAACTGCTATTTGAGAACACCCACTTTATCATTTCCTTCTCTGCATCCAATGATACAGGTGTTACAGAAAATCCAAATTTAGAAACTTTCCAGGACACAAAAAAAAAAAAAAAAGTAGTATTTGTCTCTTACAAATTGAAATATTTGATTGCTAAATAATCTGAATGAAAAGGGGGGTTCCTGTCAGATTTTTTCCTACATGAAACGAAATGGGTACTCAAAAGAAAAGCCAAAAATCAAACATTTTGGTGAGATCATGAACGAGCAAACTAGCTAAATATCCATCAAAAAGAAAAATCTTACAGAATGAGAAAAATATACGTTGGCTGGAAAAAAGCTCAAACTTTGGGATCATGCATATACGAGAAATGGATAATCCAGGAAAAAACAGAAGGGCCCTGGCCTATACCAGGAATCTGCAGTGGATTTTTCCAAAATTGTTTACGTTATTTTATTTTTTATTTGTATTTCTCTTCAAAAAACTATAACAAAAAAAAAAAATTAATAGAATGTGAGCGCCACGAAAAAACAAAAGTCAAAAGGTTGGAGAATCGGAATTTTGGGGAACGATACGGTTCTGGTGGTTGATTCTTCGATTGGCTCATAAACTTTCAGCTAGAGCTATTCCCACGCGCTTCTTTGGAACGTAAATAATCTTCTAAACACTCAACATAAACTAACTTTACATGGTACAGTGAATAGAATATTCAATATTCTCCTCTTTTATTATTTATCTTTACCAATTATATCATCTATAATTCCTTTAATTTTAATAATCATTTTTTAAAATAAATAATTATATTATTTTTATTAATTTAATATTTATAAAATTTTTCCTATAATGAACTAGTATATTATATAATCATTGAAATTATATCAATGAACAAAAAAGGGGAACAACATAAGCAACAAATTTATAAATATAGTTAAAATTCTAGATATGAGATTTCTTCCTCAGGATACAATCCAATTATGCGTCTATCATAGATATTACAAATAATTTAATAAGAAAAATCATTTCCAATATGATTCATTTGTAAAATAGTAGAATCTATGAAAAATAAAACAAATTTTAAACCACTAACAAAAAGGGAAAATCGAATAGATAATTTTGGAGTTAAACAGGCATTCTTATTCTGTTTGGAGTTAGAGGGACTTAAAGCCCTCATTTTCCTAGCAAGCTTCTTCTAATTAGGACCGTACAAGTGGACAGTTATTAACCGCAATTAAGTGCTAATCGCATCCGCATACAATCACCGCTCATCGTTATCTATCACTAATTGCCATCCGCATATGTGAATGCGAATAGGTGTTTTAGGATAAATGGATGCAGTATTAACCGCATCTGTATATCCTTATATATAACATAATATAATATAAAAACACTATAGCCTTCAAAACAAAACAAAAAAAGGCACTAAAACACTAAAACATGCCTTAATAGAGGCCAAAAAATGTTCAAAAGACTAAAATAAGCTCAAAAAATCCATTACCTTACATGTGAATAGCGGTTAATCACATTTGTATGAACGTCCCTACTTCTAACTTCTAACAAAGGGTTTTTTTTTCCCCTACCACATTTTATCATACTTTAAAAATGATAAATATTGGTGTAACAAATTGCCATTCATTAAAATTAAACATAATTGACCTTTTGTAGGATTAGACTATTTTTCTAGTGTTTATTCAATCAAAATGCTATAAAAAGAAATACTGGTATTTGATATAATGTTTAGATGATGAATTATTATTATTATTTTTGAAGTGGATGATGGATTGAAATTGGGTAGTCATTTGAAAAATTAGAGGACTTCAATAATAGCTTGAAAGTATATTTGGCAACTCTTATACATAACAAATCAAATTCTTTTATAATTTCAATGATATTCTATCATGTATAATTTTGTAAATCACAATCATTTTCCATAACAAGGCAATAATAAAAACATGTATTGAAATAGCTTTTAAAAACCAAAATAATAAGCACCAATCTCAAAATTTGTATTTTTCTTGATGACGGTATAAATAATGTGATTTTTAAGTGATTTCATACGAGCTATTGTGGCGTATTTTAAGTAATTATTTTTTTGAATACCTAACATAAAAATTTACTTAAAATATGTCAAATCAGACAAAAATAAAATAAATATAATAAATAAGTGTAAAAAATAATATTACTTGTAAGAGTATTTACTCCTTATTTATCGAACGAGAAAAAAACAAAAAAATGAAACAAACAAAAAGAACTGTTTGCTAAAGTGCAGCCAATTTAATTGCTTTAATTAGTAAATCCAAGAGTGGATAAAGGGGGCTGTTGACCAGTTAATGGCGCGTGAGAGTGTTCTAAGTTGTGGATAATGTTGGCGCGTGCGCGTACAGTCAGTTTGACTCAGTTACATTGTGTTTGTTTTTTGAATAAGTCAGTTTTTTTTTTTTTTTTTGGAATAAGTCAGTTACACAGTGTTGTGCACGTCTGAAAGTCGGGTCAAAGTTAATTGGACTATAATTTTGATTGTCTTTTTGAAATTAAAATTTTTTATGTATTTTTGGAAGGACAGAATGGAAAGGGGAATAAAAAATATTTATTTTTTGCAAGAAAATAGGAAAATGGCAGGAAAATAAGTCATAATTAAAACTTTATTTTCTATTCATCCATAAATAAAAATAAAAATAAAAAAGCCGTGATTAATATGACATATAGAAGTTGGTATTAACATATCTAAGTTTTCTTACCACTTTCATGACCTAACCACAAGAGCTTTTCACGACCCACATCCTATTTTAAAAAATATATCAAAACATAATTTTTTTAATTAAAACAAATTAGGAGTTATCTCGAGTACATGGCACTCAACATCATCTTTCATTGCAATTATATCTCAATCACCAATTTGGTTCTCTCTTGCCATATCATTAACCTGAGCATTAGAGGTGGCCAAACTACCGTTTTAGCAAAAAAGAGGATTTTGAAATTGATTCAAGTCCTTCAAAAACTATAGCTTGAGTGCTGTAAGCCTGTAATAGCACTCAAGTCATATCCTTAAAAAGAATGATTCGGTCACTGGTTGGCTTGCAAGCCACCCCTACCATCTTTCTTTTATATGTTTTTACAATTCATATCGTTTATTTAAAATGAACAATACCTATTAAAACTATTGTACCAAATGCAATACCCTAAATATTGTAGGCGATCCAAATCTTGCAAGCTAATTAATAACTAATCCAATCATCACTAAAGAAAGATACGCATCCACCTCAATACACACTCTGACATAGTTAATTCTTCACCTCGAAGCAGTTAACACGTACATTAGTGTGAAGGGTCTATCAATAACATCGGCCACAAAGAACTTCAACCAGAGGGGGTTTTCTGGAGATCCTCCTTAAGCATAGTAAGTTTCATGTGCCATTTTCTTGAGAGCAAGAGGTCTGTTAATCATATGCCAAGGGGATCTATTAAGCACACTTTCCACGGACAACAGTACTCTCCCTACTCTGAAACTTACAGAAGAAATGATCATTCTCAGCAGAAAGAACCTATTCCAATTCCACTACAAAAAAAAATAATAATCCACATATTCCGACTGCAATAAAGCACCAAGAAAACTAAAAAAAAAAGTGTTGGAAACAAATGTCGGTGCTTATTTGCCGGCGCATAAGGGCACTTGCAAATGAGGTGTCGGAGAAAAACAAAAGACGATGCATAAGTCTATCATCGGGAAATATTAAAATATACCAGCACATAATTTTTAAATTTACTGACGCTCGTAAAAAAGCAATAAATCCTTTGTCGATGATTAGTTCAGCTGCCGATGAATAATTAAAAAAGGATGTTAAAAATGACAGTAACTTTGGGCTAGTTATGTGTTGTTACTCTACACAACAATAATAAATAATATAGAATTGAAAAAAAAGAGATAAAGAGAAAATTGAAATAAGGATTTACGTGGGTCAGTTGTTTTCACTCCGCTACTCAAAAACGACTTAGCGAAGACAACTCGACCATCTATAGTAATACTCTCTATGATTGAGAGAATATAAACCACTTGTTTCAACATTATAAAATGACAAGTGTCCAAAGCCCATTATAGATAGGGTTTTATTTTTTTCCTAAGGTCATTCCTCGAGCTATTTATACCCTATTAAGGAGTTTTCGACTCGGCCGAATAGCTTTTGAGCCATCCCCAAAACATTTTAGGGGTGGCTGATCCATCCCCTCGCCACCCTCAAACAGCAGTTGGGGGTGATTGGTCACCCTAGGGGTGGTTTTTGAACCACCCCATAAATTTTTTTTTTTCAGATTTTTTTTTTCTTTAGAATTAAGTATAATTTTTTATTCATTTTTTATTTTACTTTTTCCAAATATTTTCTCCTACCTAAATATCTTTTCTAAACCAACCAAACCTAATTTCAAATTTTTTTTTTCCTCAGGGTTTGCATAAAATCAACAAAGAATAGAAAATGAATAAAAAAAAAATCAACCACCCAAACGAGCCCTATGATAACTTGGAAGCTCATAACCCTAGGCAAGAATTATTTTTTTATTCTTAAAACAAAAAACCATTTAACTTATGATCTTACTCTATCAAAAGTTGTCATTCTTAAATAGCTACCATTAAGTGGCGGAGCTAAAGGGGGGCAGGGCAGGGCAGGGGCGCCCGCCCCCCCAACATTTTGAAAAAAAAATTCTGCACAAGTAGTTTTTTTATTTTTTTAAGGCTCCAGCCCCTCCTTCTCTTCCTCCAGCCCCTACTCTTTCTCTTTATCCTGCTCCTCCTCCTTCCTCTTCGACAGTTTTTGCTTTGACCGTTCTTCTTCTTGTTGGTAAATTTGGAAATAAAGTTCAGCTTGAGGTTTTGTGAAGAGGGGCTTGCAGGTGAAAATGAAGGAAATGGAGAGAGTTTATGGGTTGTTCTATTTAAAAAATGTGTGTGATGAAGGAAAGGGTGTGTAAATCTCGAGGTAACGAGGTCGACGTGGTAAACTGTGGTGCAATCTTGAGTCTAATGGAATGCAGCTGGGAGCACTTAGAGATGAAGAGTCACATGCAATTTGAGAATGCATTTTATATGTTTTTTTGAGAGGGTTTTATATGTTAAAGTCTTGCATGTAGATATAATAGTGTAACTGAATGGGCTGGAAGTTAGTTGTATTGGTTAAACGGATTGGGCTTATTTAACAGCCTAATTCGTAGATGAAAGCAAATAATTTTTTACCATTCCATATTTACCATTCCATACAATTCCATTACATTATCATCTTTCAGTACTCAAATACACATACAAAGCAGAAAGAATAATTTTTTCCAGAAACTATAAAAATCTTAACAGGACACATGTCTTGCATTAATGGTGCATTTTAATTCAATATAACTTCCATTTACTATGAATAAAAATAACTCCAAAATAATTTCATTCATTAATAGATAAATAAATATTGAAAGTAATTAATTGGGCGCGCATGCAATATTTTCTTTAGGTGTTTCGAATAAAAAAAATATTTATGTTAATTTTTCGGTAAATCGTATTAAAATATAATATAATATTATATTAATTAATTATTAATCTCGCCCCTGCAGTAACGAGATCCTGGCTCCGCCATTGGCAATTTAAATAAAACTTGCTTTAAGGAAATATTCATGCAAACAAAAATTGACCCTCCCATGTTTAGACAAATTCTATGATTAGGCCGATCTATTTTATTTGTTTCAAATGTCTATTCATAGTATGTAAAACTCCATTGTCTTATGTAATTTTTATTTTCTACAAACATAGGCTTTTGAGTTGCATCTTTAATAAAACAATGCCTTTCCAGATAACTCAAATTTTATCTAATTCTTAAATGAAGTGTTTACCGTGCTTTTCAAGCTAATATTTCAAAACCTTTTAAATGGATGCATTAATATAATATATCGTAATTATTTGATCATCCCTCTTCACTTGTTTATTGAAAATAATTTCAGTACTCTTACAAATATACTTTAGTTTTGCTAGAAGTCACATCTTAACTTAAATATCTTTTTGAAACATTTTGCTCTAACCAAAAGTCACTTTACTGAAAAAATGTCATACTTCTAAAAATAAGAACTATTAAGTAACAATTTTTTTAAAAAAATAAAAATAAAATTACTTTTAATAATAAGTCAATTCATAGACTAAAGTATCTTTATAATTGCAAGGGTCTAGTCATTCACTTGCATATAAATTTAAGGGTTTAAGCCTTAATTATCAATTTGAATTAAACTTCAAAATAAGAAAGTTTCTAAAGTATGAGAAAAACGATGGTTACGAAATGTGTTAGAAAACTTTTGGTTGTGATGATGGGATTGCTTATCCTTATCGTCTTTGATGTGCAAGCCAATGACCTTGCCCTTACCTCATTCTCTTCACCTCTCATCCCACTTCCTTATTTCTCTGAACTTGATAAAGTTGCAGAAGTAGTGAAAAATTGCTTTTCCGATAAAGTTGAAGGTTGTGAACATTTTAAAAAACCTGATGCATTCCTCGATATTCGATATGAAATTTGTATTCGTGATGGTTTTTTTCACTGCTTTCTTCATAGTAAATTCGAAAATCCAGTTATAGTGCGTAATACTTATCGTTGCGCCAAACTCATTTGCAAGTTAGGCAATGAGATTCTACCCGTTCTACCTAGTGATACAGAAAAAGCTCGTTTTGTACGTTGTTTATTCAAGTGCATGGAAGAGCACATCTGGAATCCCTCAGAAGTCATTTATACGCATATTCCTTGAGTACAAGCTTTTGATCGGGTAAAGAGTTCCAAACTACTCTATCTCTCTCTCACAATATTGAAGCAGTGCACATTAACATCCTATAGAATGTTGAAAACTTCTTTTTTTTCTTCCTACAGGTGAAGAAATTTTTTACCGTTACCTACCATCACTAGACCAACAGGAGAAAAAAAAACGACCATTTTTGTGTAGATTTCTATTGGTTTTGCCAGGTTGGGCTACGCATGATCAGGTTCATACCCACCCCTAAATTATGTTATCTACTAATTTCCTTTCTAATACAAGTATATTCTAAAACTTTCATTACCATGATTACCAATTGTTTTGACAAATGTCTTTTTCTGCACAATCATTCTATAAAAGATCTATTATATATAGACTTGGATTTTATCTCTACTTCTTCCAGCAAACTGTTATTGTATGACACACTCAATCAATAAAAAAACTATTTTTCTTCAATTTTTGTGTTTCTTATCAGTTAGCTTCCAGAGATTTTTCCATGCTACTAACCAAAAAGTCATTTAGTTTTTGGGAAATTACAATGTACCTCTTTCTGGTTTGTGATGATCAACACAATATTTCCATGTCATTGTATATTAGGTTCAAATGATAAATTTTAGGGAAAAGTCAACATACCCGGCCCTTTCAAATTACCACTTAATTGATAATATATGCGATTCATATGTTTGTTAATCCAATCATATCATGCCTTATCCTCAATCAACTTTTAGAGATAATGTAGATCAAGGATCTTTTTCCTAAAATTATGCTGATGGGCAAAGAAATTTCAAATAAATAAATGAAAAATTAAGAGGATTAGAGAAGAACAGAAAGGGATGGATGAGATGATCCAACCCAACTTGAGTACACTGCCTTAGGATGGTTTGATAATTTTTTGTTTAATATGATGATTTTGCACTTACAGGGTACTGTTGATATACATGGTTACTTAATGTACCTTTTATACATCAAAGCAAGTATTAAACCTTTTAAGAGGCCAGATCCAAATATAAAACAGAGAATAGAAATCGAGGCTCTAAGAGGTTGATCACCAAAGAGAAACAAATGAGAGACCTTTATAATGTTAGATTATGTTTTAGTCACGTGATTACCAATGTTTGGGCAATCAAATTGTGAGTCAAAATAAGTAATATGTCAAGGTAAGTAGGTTTGATTAAAATAGTTTTTTTTTTTTTTTATTGCTCACATATGATAAATACATTCATTTTTTAAAATTAGATATGTTGTGTAGACAATATATAAGTCATGTAACCATTATATTATTAAGTAATGTTGATCGGACAATTTCAAGCCTAAAAGTGATTTAGAAGTTTAATTTTATCTGAAAGTTGTTGTTTTTATTTTTATGTTTCGAGATGGTGAATATTGGTGAATTTTGGATGAGGTCATGGATCCAAATTAAATAACCCCCCTAGGAGTTGATATTTTTGGTGGTGTTGAATTTGCAAGGTAAATGATTAGGTTAAGTGGTATTTGTAATTATTAATAGAGTACAAAGTTCAAAAGAAAATTTGAGAAGAGGGAGATAAATTATTATTATTTATAGATTTAACTTTGCCCTATTAAAGATAAATGAGGATTTAATAAAGGGCTTAATAGGTTGGAATTTTCTGCCATATAAGTTTTGATTGTGTGTTCCTAGCGGGTGATGGCGAATGACCCGAAACTCACGTAAACCATGACTCAATTGAGGTTTCAAATAGATTCGTAGAATGCATGCGAGTGCAGCAAGATGACAAGATAATTAGTAAAGCACAACCATATATGAAAACAACGATTAGTGGATATTGATACTGTCATTGCACAACAAGTCAAGGATTGGGGATTCAATGGTGTAATGTTAAGAGGTCGTGCGACATGAACACATTGATAGCAAGGGTTGTGCCCTATCTATCCTGGCATTGAGGTAAGCGCGGATATCCCTTTCTCTCTTTTTGGGATAGCCTTATCAAGTTCTCCTCTCCCGACCAGGCTGGCTGTGGCTAGAAATGAGATAAAGGGTCAAGGTCAGGGTCCAAGGTGCCCCGGGTCACCTTAGCCCTAACCTCTCTCTCATTCCTTTCCCAAATTCCATGAAATCGGGTAAAAAATTTCAAGTGATGCTCATCCTCTATAGTAACCCACTATTTTCTCATAGGTTTGGCGATCCAACTACAAACAGGCAGAGGGTATGGTTACAATCCTTCTACAACCCTTCCGCCAGTTGCAATATAAACAGGATGAGATGACCCCTCAAATCCTTACTAGAATATGGGGCATGTGTTGCAGCTCACTTACTCTACAAGTGGGAGGACGGGACAGTGGGGCGACCCCACCCCTTCTATTGCTAAGTGGGTCACCCATCCACGCTCCCTCCGCTAGTGAATGCATGGATGGGTGGGGTGACCCTTCGTGGCTTGGTGGGTGGCCATCTAACTACCCCTAATGTGGGTAAATGAGGTGACCTACCCACATACTATTTGTTAGTGGGCAAAAGCAACAGGAGTGGATAGGGTGACCCACCTATGCCATCGATAGGGTGGTAGGTGGTCACCCTATTATCTGTGTTGGTGGTGAGCAACGTTTGTAATGAATTTATAGTAAAAATTATAGTATTTTAAGATAACCCTCTTTTAGAATATTAAATTAGAGAACTAATTTTGGAGGGAGATGAGCATTCTTAACTTTGTAGAGACGGAAAAAGTGTACGAATGATTTTTTTTTTTTTTTTATGGTAACCATGAATTTGTGGTCACCAGTAAAAGTTGGTTGAAGTGTTTTTCCTTTTTAGGAACAAACAAAAATAAATAAAAAGGGGGTACATTTGGAGCATTTTGAATGAAGGAAGAAGGGACAACGACGTCGTTTAGGGCTTCAATCCAAAAACCCAACTTCTTCAGTTTTTGTTCTTGTCCGCCTCATCTGAACTTCCGTTGAAGTCCATTAAACTCTCTGCTACCGTCATAACTAAAGCGAGGTCATTCACTTTCTCAATCCTAAGTTCGTTCTGAGCCTACAACTGCAATCCAGCCATAAAGTTCTAAAGCTTTTCTTCTTTCACTTACAGCCTTACACTGCCCACTTATGTTACTGATATATCAAAAATTCAAGTTTGTGTTGCAGAATACAAATGATGGAAGTATTCGGGGTTTATTTGATCCAAGAAAATAGTTGTTTTTAAGTCGATTTCGGTGCTTCCAGCGGCAGTTTGCTCTTGGTTGCTGTTGGGTGTTAAAGAAATAAAAATGATAATAATAAATAGAGAATATTTAAATAGTATAAAAAAAGAATAAATAATCTGATGTAAAAGAAGTAAAAAGTAACTTGATTCCTTAAATTTAGATAAAAATTTAGAGAAGCCATCCGAGTATCACAACATCGACTCTCTTGTCCACCGTGACACTGCGGTTCGATATTTTTTTATGGATGGAGGTAGGAAGTAGAAGAAAAATGTGACACATATGTTATAAATCACGCTATAAGACTACATAGCACTCTGGCTTTCATTCTAGCAAAAAGTTTATGCATCCACCAATTAGCAAACCATACAAGCATGAGCCTTAGGTGCATTTAGCCAAATATGCATCCCATCCTTGCAGACGGTACTCCCGAGCCGCCTCTGCGGGGTTTGCGGCCTTAATAATTCCACGGCCTACAATTATTATGTCACTGCCTCTATCATAGATGACCTGGAAAATCATTTGTCCCAAGTCATGAAAGCTGTGACAGTTTGCAATAGCAAGAGATGAAGAAGAACAACACAAAAGTGTAGAAAAGAGTAGTAATGGAGTATGAGAGTCCATTTCCTACCATTGATACTTTGACAAGTATTTATAGTGCCACAGATGAAACTTAAGCATCATATATCAATGAATACTTGGAGAAAACAGTTCCTCTAACGTAATTACTCAATCCCCAAGGAAAGATCATATAAATTTCAAGGACTTAAATAAAAATTTTGAACTAGTGTAAACTTATCCGTTTGCTATAGTGGTTTTAAAACGTGCGGTTTGAAAAAAAAAAAAAAAAAAAATAGTGATTTCAAAATGCAATTAATGAAAAAACGATTTTTGAAAACACAATCAAATGTTTGGTAAAATCGCAATTCGGCCTTTAAAATTACGGTTTATCATTTAAAACCACGATTTGGCCACTAAAATCATGCACTTTTTAAAAAGTACCCTCCTTACCTGAGGTTTAAACATGACTTTTTTCACATTTTCAAACTGCCCTTTTTTTTTAAGGGTTAAACACTTTTTTGGTACATGTGGTTTACCCGATTATCAATTAGCTACCTCGTTTTTGGAACGTATCACAGGTGGTACCTGTAGTTAACCTCAAAACCAACTTAGTACTTTCGTCAGGCTTCCGTCCAAAAAATTAACGGAGCGCCACGTCATCACCTCTAACTAGCCGACACGTGTTCAGTTGACCAAATTTGAATGCCACGTCGCCAAAAATAATAAAATAATAAAAAACAAAAAAACAAAAAAACCTTAAAAATCCAAACTTTTAAAAAACAAAAAAAAAAAATTAGACAGTGGGGGTGGCCGGCCACCCCCATTTTGGCCAAGGGGGTGGCTCAAGCACCCCCTATGGCCGGTCTGGGGTGGCCGAACCACCCCCAAGGCCCTTGGGGGTGGTTCAGCCACCCCCAATTGCAAAATGGGGTGGCCGAAACACCCCAAAGCCCAAGGGGGTGGCTCGGCCACCCCCAAGGGCCTTAGGGGTGGCTTCGGCCATCCCAGACCGGCCGGTCTGGGGGTGCCGAACCACCCCCAAGGGCCTTGGGGGTGGTTCGGCCACCCCCAAATTGCAAAAGGGGGGTGGCCGAAACCACCCCCAAAAGCCCAAGGGGTGGCTCGGCCACCCCAGACCGACGGTCTGGGTGGCCGAAACCACCCCAGGGCAACCGGGGGTGGCCGGCCACCCCCTTGGGCTTTGGGGGTGGTTTCAGCCACCTCCTTTGCAATTTGGGGGTGGCCGAGCCACCCCCTGGCTTTTGGGGGTGGTTTCGGCCACCCCTTTTGCAATTTGGGGGTGGCCGAACCACCCCCAAGGGCTTGGGGTGGTTCGGCCACCCCCAGACCGGCATAGGGGGTGGCTTGAGCCACCCCTTGGCCAAAATGGGGTGGCCGGCACCCCCACTGTCTAAATTTTCTTTTTTTTGTTTTTTTTTTTTGTTTTTGTTTTGTTTTTAAAAGTTTAGGATTTTTTAAGGTTTTTTTGTTTTTTTGTTTTTTGTTTTTATTATTTTATTATTTTTTGGCTGACGTGGCATTCAAATTTGGTCAACTGGACACGTGTCGGCTAGTTAGAGGTGATGACGTGGCGCTCCGTTAATTTTTTGGACGGAAGCCTGACGGAAGTACTAAGTTGGTTTTGAGGTTAAACTAAGACCTGTGATTACGTTCCAAAAACGAGGTAGCTAATTGATAATCGGGTAAACCACAGGTACCAAAAAAGTGTTTAACCCTTTTTTTAAACACACTCTCAAACAGAATATTTTTCGTGATTTAGTTTAAAAACGCATGTTTGGCTTGCGAGATCGCAAGGCCAAACGCACTTTAGGAAAACCAGTTGGTCTCCTTTGGTGTCACCTGTTATTTACCCTTTCCATTATCTTTTGCCAAGAAAAATAGTGAATGAATGAAGAAAAAGTATAACAACGGGGAGAGAACAAGTGAACACTGAACAGAACTTACAGAATATGGAGTGTTGTATTGCTGGCCAAGTGCATCACCACCAGTTACCATTTGGACTCCAGGGGTTGCCTGAATGAATGCTGGATTTACAGGTGCCCCTGGCCATGATGCTGGATTAACTGAGATGAAGCCAATCACAAAATCAGAGTGACTCTCTGCAATTTTTACCGCCGCAGCTGTGTAGTCTCCCGTGGCAAGATTACCGGCTGAGCTCATTTCAGCAAGCAACAACAAGCCCCTACCACGAGGCAAACCCTACATACAATCCAAAGAGTGCTCAAAATTAATATAGGGAGGATTCTTTTGAGGCCTTACTATGGTCCAGCTACCTAGTAAGGTAATAATAAAGCTATAGATCAGCTCAAAGTTAACATAAAAGAGTCAGTTGAAACCTTCAACTTCAGTCCATCTACGATTCCAGGACCAGAAATTATGTGAGCATTAACTATATCAGCCCACTCCAATATGCGAAAAATACCTCTGCAAACAACAGGACCATGGGCTGTCAGGCCAGGACAAGGATACAACAGAAATGGATTTAAGAAAAACTAGAGGGAAGCTCATTCACCCTTCATACTGCATCGTCACTGTGTTACCAATGTCTGCAAACTTACGGTCTTCGAAGATTAAGAAATTATGTTTATCAGCAATCTTCAACAGAATAAAGCAGTGAATTAGCTTTAAATAAGCAGTGAATTCAATTAAACACAGACTCACTAGAGCCACATGATAGAATACAGGTAAATTACATAGAGAAAAGCAAAAGTAGCTTCGAAGTATTAACAAGGCCTGCATCTGTCAACCAAGCTTTGGATACTGACTATGAGAACAACTACTAAGTTTGATTTTTTATTCAAAAATAAATTTTTGTAATAAATTTAACTAACAAACAAAAGGGAAAAGAAAAAAAAAAGGAATGAGGCTAACATCCTCAACTGATTTTTCAATACGATGACGTATTTCTTTGAAAGTAAAGAGGCTTTGCAACAATAACTGACATTTAGAAAATGCAGGGATAAATTTTGTACATTATACCCTGTTAAACACAAAGGAGCCACTCAACTTCCTTGGAACTTGTAAATGCAAACTAAAGCAAAACATCATTCAAGCCTCTCTAGTCACGAATAAGTGTATATAGTTTGGTGAACATCTCATGTCGAACACCAACAAAATTCTTAGCGTCTAAATGTCCACACCACCATTGAACCTAATTCTTATTTTGGTCCAACTAAACCCAATCTCGAGGGTAAATGTAATCAAAACATTTTTATCATTAATAATCAAGAACTTTGTCCAAGTGCCAAACAAAAAGAAACAGGCAAGTCGTACCGAGCGAAGTTTAGAACCAAAATCTGGGGTGAAGTCAGGCAATATATCCACGTGGGTTTTCAACATGCATATCTCCGGGCCAACCTGCAGTAAAAATCCAATAGAATCAGCCAATGAGCTCAACTTTAGATATGTTGTATCTCAAATTCGCTAATGATCTCAAGAGCATCAATTAATGAGTGTGTTCCAGTCATAACTCATAGGAGTGAAGTTGCGATTGAAAGGCAAATTATTGAGCTAATTTGCTTGATAAAATGAGGTGACTTTTTTTTTTTTAATGAATAATAATTTATTAAAGAAGAAAAGCTCGCGTACACTAAAAGTATTGAAGAGAAGCAACCACCTTATTGGTGTCGAAAATCTAAAAAATTAATAAAATCTACAAGATTAGAGGACTAACAAAAATGTGGTGGCTCGAGTAAAGCACTAACAAAAAATGTCCCCAATTTATACTTCTTCAGTGTTGTCAATGTAGAATTACCTTCATTAATATATTAGCACAGTAAAACATTTGAAACAGCCTCCTAGGATTTTACCATGTCCATATCCAACTACAACGACTTGTACACCTAAAATTAACACAGCCTACACCAAACACCTCATACCCAACCCCACAGTAAAGTTAGAGGCTTGGCCCATCCTCTAAGGTCAAAATACATTAATGATTCATACGAGAAGCACATATAGATCAAAATAGATAAAAAAAAAAAAATTAAATGAAAAATCAGCGCAGACCGAGCATATCTAATATATACTTCATAGACATAACAAACACAGACATAATTTATGAATTATAGAAAACAAACACATTCGTTACTCTGCCTCAGCCTGGGCCCGACCAATAATGAACCGGACCAATTTTTCAGGCCCAGCCCACCTTCTCAATTACCATCACCAACCCTGCCCAGTAACCCACGTGCGGAGGAGATGATACATCATCGATGTGACAAAACAAAAAAGATTTTTGGCGACAATCTTAAGACCCTAAGTCAGCAAATTACTTGTACTTCTGTACCTTACACTTCTCTATAACCATTGTTTTTAGAGAATTGCTTATTGTATTTTTTTTTTTTTTTTTTTTTACATATGTGGATACAAATAAGCCTTATAAATTTTTAAAAAAAAAACTCTTAAAATATAAATAAAAATAGGTCACATATACAAAAATTAACAAAAAAAAAAATGGACGACAATCATTTCTTTTATTTTTAAGGAAAATGCTAACCATAAAGCGCACGTTTTAGGAATTATAGGTCTTGCATTTCTCAAAATTTTAATCAACTCAACATCTTCAATCAAATTCTTAAAATAATTCTTATCGCTCAAACAAATGCAAATTCTTAATTGATAATGATGCGGTGGAATCACGGATACCTTCTCGGCCAAGTCAAGCAACTCCTTGGCGGTCCCAACATCGGCAGCCAAACACAAATTACTCTCCTTCTCCACCATCACCTCGAAGAGCCTCTTCCCCGTCGCATTCTTCGCCATTTTCGCCCTCTCCCCGAAGCCCAAACCCTTCACCTTCACCGCCTTCGGTACCGCCACCTTCCTATTCTCCTCCAGGAACGTGAGCACCACGCGTTCCATGTCCTCCTCCACCTTACCCTTCTCCCTCAGCACCCTCACCATTTCCGTCAACCTGATCAGCGCGTGAAGTCTAATCCCGTTCTCCGACAAATTCTCCCTCCCGCCCTGCTCCCTATCGATCAAGACGACGGCGTCTTCGACTCTCAGCCCCGCGGCGCGTAGCGGTTCGGCGGTCTCGAGCACGGACGCGCCGCTGGTGACGAGGTCCTCGATGATCAGGCAGGTCTGACCTTTGACGAAAGTGCCCTCGATGGATTTGGAAGTTCCGTAGTCCTTGACCTCCTTGCGGCGCATGAGCATGGGGGTATTGTGGGAAACGGAGACGCAGGTGGCGATGGGGAGGGCGGTGTAGGGGACACCGCAAACGACGTCGTAGCGAGTGGAGGCCGGGAGGGAGGAGATTAGGGTTTGGGAGATTTGGGAGAGGACGGAGGGGTAGGAGACGATGAGGCGGAGGTCGATATAGATTGGAGAGGAGATGCCGGACTTGAGCTTGAAGTTGCCGAACTTCACGGCCGAGATCTCGTGGAGTTGGAGGATCAGGGACTCCATCGACGGCGAGGTTGTCATTCTCAAGGGATTGCCTCTGGGCTCTGTGTGGGTTTGAGCGACTGTGAGTCTGTGACCGTGAGTGTGAGGATTTCACTGGGTTTGAGTGGGTTTTTTTAAAAAAAAAAGAAAAAAAGAAAAATAAGATTTAGATTTTCTAGGTTACTTTCTTATAATAGGGATTTAAAATTTTAAACCGTTGCTTTTAAAATATGAAAATTTTTAATATGATCCTGAGTTAGAGGGAAAAAAAAAAAAAAAACAGAAAAATTTAGACCAAAGAAGAAGGAATTTGGACAAAAGAAATTAAAAATAACTTCATATCAATCAATTCCATTGATAGAATATTATTTAAAAGATTCTTGCTCTTATTAGATCATTTCTATCTATATGGATTAAGATCTTAATTCATAAATCTCTGGTTTTGAGTTATAGAGGAAAGAATCATTCAAACAGAATAAAATCTGAATTATTTAATTAATTAAAATTCTTAATGTTTCAAGCATTTTCCATTTACTGTTTGTTACCCCACTGATATACCAAAGTGATTATGCCATTCCACTGGCCTCTCTTCTGGAAAAGGACAGTGATCCACCATGTGCAATCCACAAAGATGGAGCCCACACAAGACTCCAAAGGTTCTCTTTGTTAATTTATAGAGGGTGTTTTTTTTTAAAAAAAAAATTATATATATTAATACGACATAAAAGGTAAAAATAGTTTTAAGTGCTTTATATTTTGAATTATTTGTGAATTTTTTTTTAAAAGAGAAAACAAAATAAAGAAATAAAAAGTGTTACCAAACACAACACTTGCTTTGTTTGATAACAACCACAATTGGCTATCCTCTTACAAAAGGAGATATCCTGAGTTTAATCCATGATAGAGGAAAAAACTAAGCTTGGGTTTGGATTTTCTTTTTGTTTCTTCTTAACCATTTGATTGGGTTTGGATCATAACTAAATTGAAAAAAAAAATAATAATAATGATAAACATATAAAAAAACAAAGGAGGATTAAGATGCTAAAAGGGATAATAACAACAAGAAGAAGAGACACAATAGAGGCAACCCATCTAATTAGATTGTGCATAAGCTACTTAACACTTGAACTTTATGAAAATACCACAAAGCAATAAAATTGAGGAGACCATGAGGGTCAGAAATAAAGGCTCCCTTTTCCCCTTTGAAAAAAAAAAAAGGCTCCAATTGCTAGTCACCGTTCGTTTTAATTATATCATACCATGCCATGGCCTTTATTTTCCTCACAATTTTAGACAGTAAACTAAAGATAAAAAGAATCAGAGACATAGTAAAAGTGGTTGACCATTAAGGGCCTGTTTGGGATTGCGTTAGAAAATAGAGCTTTTAAAGTCAAAAAGAACTTTTTGGCAAAAGCTTCATTTTTAAGCTTTTTCCAAAAATGCGTTTGGACCATTTTTAGAATAAAAAGTCAAAGAAGTACTTTTGAAATTTTTTATCAAACATGCCAGCTTTTTGTTTGACACAGCTTTTTAAGTACTAAAAGTACTTTTTAAGATCTTTAACGCAATCTCAAACACGCTTTAACTTTTGGCTAACCTAAGTGGGTCTTGAACACAACTTTATATATGCTTTAAAGTTCTTTTTCTTTTTCTTTTTCTTTTTTTTTTTTATATCAGCTTTGTCATCTATTTAACGGGAGAGCCAAGAAATGCCTCAAAAGAGACTGTATCTTATGATCATGTGAATCATGCGATAGCCATTTGTTTGGCAAAAAGTTGGAAGCTTCTTGCTTCATTAAAAGTGAATTGCAATTCGTAATTCTCAATCATTTAATAACAGTTTCTTTTTTCCTGAATTTGGACCCTTTTCTCTCCAAAACTCAACAAAGATTGCTTGTTATGTTGTTGGGGCAGCAATTCCTCTTGCTAATTTTAAGTCATGTTGATATGTGAATATAAAATCATATAGGTCAACTCTAATTTGACTTATTTTATTAAATAGATCAAATCCTTGAATCATAATCCGATAATTTTATTTGAACTTTGTGTCGAATTTGCAAGTCATGTCAAAAATTGTTAAACCTAAATGCCGCATGTCAAATTCGAGTCATGTTAAGCAATTATTATAAAATTATATAGCTCAATTTTAACTCGACCAATTTTATTAAACGAGTTAGATCCCTCAATCAAAACCCACTATTTTTGTGTTGAGTTCACACATCATATCAAAAATTATTAGCCCTATTGTTTTATGTTTGAATTTTATAACCAAGATGCAAAGATGAAATAAAATATCCAATAGACTTCAAGGACCCTTTTATATGGAAAAAGAGAAACTTTGAACCTGTGCTTGCCCTTTCATCCTCCATGATAGCCTTTCTCTCAGCCTCTCCAAAAGCAGTTTGGGATATTAATCAAGCTACAAAAGGAAATTATTCTTCAAAGAACAGTCTTACATCATTACTTTATATTTTTCTTCAGCCACAGCATTCCCAATTTAAGTTGTTTAAACAACACAATTCAATTGCTATATAGCTTGCGCATTCAAAGCTGTTCAAGCACTGATAATTCATCTACAAATAGATATATATTGTGATTATAGATAACAGGCATGCCTTCCCACTCATGTATTTTACGCACAGACAAGCAAAGAGAGTTTGCCTCCTAAATTCCAGAAAATACATGACCAGAAGGCCCATGATGGTGCGAGAACGGACTGACCTACTTACTGTAAGGCAAAATAGAAGGGCAAGAAGATAAAGCTGAAATTCCTATCACTGCTCTTTCCAAATCCTACCAGTCACCCTAAGCTTTAACTCCTTTCGATCACCGCCGGAAAAGAAGAGAGCCATGTTGCGTTGGATGATGAGGCCATCAAAACTGTCACGAACCTTCCTATGACTGTCTCTAACGCTTCTAGGTACCCCCTGCCAAATCATCTTCCTGCCATTTCCACCAACCTCTAGGCTGTAGCTGTAGTTCTTTGCCTCATTATCATCACCCATAAATCGCAAGAATGCTATGTAGACTGGAGCCATCCCAAGCTGGAAAGCTTCAAAATGCAGACAAAAGTACTGACCAAAGCAACTGAAGACCTGGAAATTAACAGAGAAATCCAATCCAGTTACAAACCCATGGCCAAGTTTTCTAGTAAATGCAAGGATTAACTGAGCTATAGGTAAATGTGCCATGACATATATTTAAAAGTGTATGTGTAGTCATGCCACCATCAACATTGGATCACACGCCGTGATATGGCAGGAACTATTATGCCTAGCATGGGCCCCTCCTCTCTAATGTGCTTTTGAATTATCAAGCTCATTACTTAAATGTTGTCCTGTTTCCGTAAACAAGGGATCTCTCCACAACACTGACATACTAATTTTCTTCCATATTTAGGCAAAACAACAGAACAAACCCATACAGATGCGCTACACTAAAATCCTGCGTTTAAATTAACTCCAATAAGTCCGCTTTCATATATGTACATTTTAATCATCAAGCTCATTACTTGATGTCATGATCCTAAACTAAAGATAGGAGCTCTCCAAAGAATTGAGATATAAATATTTCATCCCGTTTTAGCAGAAACAACAGAACAAACCCTTCAGTGACAGGAAAACAGAAATGCTGTATCCAGATTAATTAGTTGATATAGATGCATCCTATGTATTCTTCCACTGGAATTGCGCAAAGAGAAACACGTTACCTCCTCCACTAAAGGGTAGGCAAGAAAAGAACCATAAAGAACACAATGAGACAAGGATAAAGCAACACTATACCGTCAGCATCCATGTGGCATTTTCAACCTCTTGTGGATTTGATTTGACATAGCGATGGTTGAAAGTGCTGCCGTTGTGCATGTCAACTTTGTGATCATCTTTCAAGTGGGCCACCAGAGAAGGAATATCACCAATGACAGTGCATTCTGATCCAGCATAAGGACAGTTATAGGGTCTATAGACGCATTGAGATTCGTGTTTAAGTTTGCTGTAATATGGGTATATGCCCATGCACCCAAAACTCTGATATTTACATGGAAGTTCCAAAGAAGCAGCAACCTTCTCCAATGCTAGACATCTTATATTGCCAAGTTCATGCCTGCAAGTGGGGCACCGGTTGTGCACCCGGGGCTTGCAACCAGAACACAATGTGTGACCATTTGAACACTGCAATAAGGGAGAATACCAATAAAATAAAACTGGCATTTAAATTGCATGCATCAATATTCTTTTTAGTTATATAAAAAGAAAAATCTTGAAACAAGAGAAAACCCAAAGCAGATCACCAAGTGTTGACTTTCAAAGAGAAAGCACTCAAGAAACGACCAACTAAAATAACACATCTTCTACAAACCTGATGGATAGGAGGGTACATGGCGTTTAAGCACACAGGGCACTCCAATAGCTCACGGACGCTGCTAGAAACAGTCGGATTAGGTTTTAGAGCATTTGGAGCCGGATCATTCACATTTTCACCAACATCCATCATGTCTTCACTTTGAGGAGGATCAATAACCTCAGGTTTGCTCCGTATGTCATCAAAAAATGGACTTCCAGATGCCATCCTAGTATTACGGTGGCTTTCTCTAGATACCAAATCTATGTAGACAAATACATAAATAACATCAGTTCAAAATTTGTAAAAAAATAAAATTTGGGATAGGAGGCACACTAACATTGGTTGATTTATCAAAAGAAGAAGATGAAAATATAGAAACAGGAAAAAAAAATGATAAAGAACAAAATATCTAGCATAAGACATATTAACCCCAATTTAAAAAAGGAAAAAGAAAAAAAAAATTGATATAATCTCTCATATTACCATGCATCTACAATATATCCAAACACCAAAAGAAATGTTGGTAAAAATTTAGCATTTAACTACAGTAACTAACATATGATACACCAAAAAAAAGAGGTAGCTCAACAAATTAATTGCAATCTACACTATAACCATGAAAACTAAACTACATGCCCATGAATGCTGTACATCATAAATAGGTAAGCAATTACTTTAACCAACAGAAAAATGCAGTAACTGGCTTTCAGTCATATATTAAAAACATTTCCAAATATTCTTACCAACAAATTTATTTTTCAACTTCGATTTCTTGTCTTCTTTCAAAAAGAAACCAACTGGATTAGGCCTCCTTGACCTACCAAAGATATCAATAACACTTCATAAGTTCTCAATCAAATAAGAAAACTCCCATTTATAAATCATCATTCAATAACACACTGTTTTTTTCCATGAAGATACTGATAATAAAGCAGAAATCTCAACTGATTAATATTTTTTTCCTTTAATTTTATGGTTCAAAATTCATATATTTCGGAAATTTAGAAAAACTGGCTACTTGTAATAATAGTTAGTAAAATATCACACTGTCACAGGTATGATTGGCACTAGCACCAACTGATTAGACAATCTGGAAATGCAAGCTATTTGTTGCATTAATACCCCGCGGCCAAATTATCTCTCTCTCTTATGTAAGTGATAACTATTGCAACAACATCTATTTTTTTCTAAAAAGAAAAAGACAAAAAGGGTTTTGCAGCTTTGCCAATGTTTTCAAGGGAACAGAGGTTTGCATTTCCACCCAAAATCAATAATGCTTTATGTAAATGTTCCCTTGAACTGCACCAAATTTTGAAAGGTGTGTGTGAGTTTTCTATAACTGCTTCGCCCATTACCTCATTTACCTCTTTGTGCTTCCACTCTTTTTCATCTCTTCTTTTTGCAAATGATTCCCTTCAAGTTTTCTTCATAAGAATCATAAAGAGAGAAAAGTGGAAATAAACCTAGCCTCCAAATGATTAAAGAATGGGATATTAATATGAAAATCACCCATCTATCTTTACCTTCCTTTTCTTCGAGAAATATGTAACATATAAAAAGGAAATAAAGCTAAATCAGTTTACTCTCACTCTTCTCTCTCATCTTTTATTTCTCGGGAAATAAATAATGAATAGGAGCTCATAACAAAACATAGTGCAGTTTACTACTATATCATCCAAAAAGTATAAAAAAGCATTCTCCCAAACAAATTACTCCTAGAATAAAAATCTAGATGACCATTGCAGCATCATTAATATAATACATCGCATTAAAACATCAAAACAGGTCTCCAGAAGAACATGGCCTGAGTGATGACCATATATGTTGTGAAGAACCAGAATGAAAAACGAACTTAAAATCAACCAATCCCGACAAGGCTGACAAAAACGTACCATGTCTTATCAAGAAAGGTACCCTCTTCATCCATTTAAGCATTTTTTTTTTTTTTGTAAATATCCATTTAAGCATTAACATGGCACTAATGTAGAAAAACTCACAGCGAGCACACAGTTAAAGATACTACTCTTTCTAAAGTTAAAGTATCCTTCTCATCAAGTTACCCTCTTTATACATTTAAGCATTAACATAGCACTAATGTAGAAAAAATCACAGAAAGCACATAGTCAAAGATACTACTCTTTCTAAAGTATCTTTAACTGTGTGCTCTATGGGAGTTCTTTCATAAATTATATCATCCATCCTTATTTTCTCCACCCAAAAACCATTTCCAAAAAAACCCATAAAAAAGCAAACACCCAAAAGTAATTGCACTCTTCCATACGCGTTTCTCAAAGCAACACTCTCAAATTCAAATCCCAAAACTACAAATCACATACTCTCAACATGCACAGTGATTGATGGGTATTGCACTATAGATCAATTTGCCAGAAACCACGCAACCACTAAAACAAATAACGCACACAGGTCATTGTCCATGACATTTTTTAAAACCCTAACATCGAACACGATCAAACCATTAGACGCCATCAACCAGGACAAAAAACACTCAACGCCATTAGTGACTTTCCGAATCTCGTAGCGTAACTACAAAAACCGAGTAACTCTTGAAACTGAAGGAAACATAAACTACCAAAAGAGTACTATCATTCAAATGTCGGATATAAACCCTAGAATCACACGCACACACTCAAAGGCAAAGCTAGTCCGCAACAGATCTCAAACATTTCCAAAACCAGAACTCACAGAACCGGAAACTCACCCGCAATAACATCAAATTCAAATGAAAAAATCCCCCCCCAAAAAAAAAAGTAAACCAAAAAAGAAAAAAAGAAAAATAATAAGAGAGAGAGATACCTAGAAGCGGAGATTGACCCAAAAACCCATTTCAGAAAGCACAAACCCTAAGAGAGAGAGGTTTGGTGGTTGGCCGGTAATGAAGAATTGGAAACCTGGTATTTGTACTGTGCTGTGATTAATATAAAAGAGAAAACGAAGTGCGCGTTCGAGAATTTCAAATTAAAGCCGTTGAGACAGAGAGAGAGGAGCGGAGGGGGGGTGTCTGTTAGGAGAGAGAAATTTCTCGAGAAAATACAAAAAGGAAAAGGTTAGAAGGGAGTGGGGCCCTCTCTTTGCAGTTCTGAGTTGCCCAATCAGAGTTTCGAAAGTTCTGAGCGAGAAAGAGAATTTGAAAAATATTTTTTTGGTTTTGGATAGAGAGTGAGAGAGAGAGGGGGGACAGTGGCGCGGAAATGCTGTGGACGGCTTTAATGTGCTGAGACACACGGTTTAATTGACTTCGGATTTGGACTTTCCACCCACGTAGATACCCAAGAAAAAAAACACAAATTTGCTTCATGAAAAAAGTTTGAAACAAGTTGACAAGAAAAGAAAAAAAAAAAGAAGTTTGAAACAATTGTCTTTTTCTGATTTCTGTATTATTAAATTTATAGAGCTAATAATTTTATATGATGAACTATTGAACATGATTACTTATTCTTCTTGTCTTCGATTTTCTATTGAAGTTTTTTTATAAAAAAAAAAAAGTAGTTGTACCGTCACCTCTATTAAGTGCCAAAAATGCTTATCTTTCTTTTTTTTTTTTTTTAATGTTAAAAAAATAAATAAAAATAATGAAAGATGAACATGTAGCATTTCTCGTTAAGTGCTGTTGTGGTTAGAGGTGGGCCACTCAACCCCCTCTCCTTTTCGCGGAATGGCCACACGAGCACTTTTTTAAAAATATAAATTTAAATTGATTAAAGGTTTCGTCACCACCACAATAGGTTAATTTTGGCTAAGCAATCACCTGTCTTTTCAGTAGAGGGTAGCCAATCAGCCACTTTTGAAAAATTATTTAATTCTTTTATTTTTATAGAGTCGTGCTACACGTTCGCTTACCCTCACAAAAGCCAAATTTTTTTTCTTTTTTTTTTATCTTTTTTAATTCTGCATGCCCTCACTTTTGTGAGGGCATGCGGATGATAGACGTCTGCTTAAATCTACTCATTTTTATTAGTAAAAAGTCAATTCTACGTATGTTTGTAAAAATAAACACAAACACAAAGCAAGTTTGATGGGTTGTATGGATTGGTAGGACACCAAATATTTCCCTTTTTCATAATAAGTAGATGTACCTCACATAAAACATTTTTTCAACTATGAACCCTGCCAAAAAAACACTTCTCACCTTAATATCAAATCAAAACATTTTTTCAAACAAAAAAAAAAAAACACGTTTAAACATTATTATCAAACATACTCTATAATTTTCAAATATAGGTGTTTTTTTTTTAAGGGTTAATGGGTTGTCTATAGAATAGTCTTTTATTTTGGTAAAAGGACAGGCACTATGATCATATTCATGCTGGAATAATTTTTATTTTTATTTTTTAATGTCACTCCCAAAAGGCTTAAGAAGATTTGTTCATCAAGTATTTGTAAATGGTTTTGTTAAGAAAATCATCGCATCTTAATTTAGCCTTTTGGTAATGTATTACAAGTTTCATTGCAAAAGATACTTTTAAGACAGAAGTTAAAGTTAATAAAGCAACTTATTCACCTTCCCAATAAAGCTATTTACTAATGCATTTTACGGGATTTTTTTTTTTTTTGTGTGTTTGGTTTGAATAAATGAAAATTGTTTTTTATTTTTTTGTTGTGTTTTTTAGAGTTTTTTTTTTTTCTTTCGTTTTAATTGTTTGTTTATATTTTTGTTTTAAAAAGAAAAAACAAAAGGTAAAAAGCAAAAATTTTAACAAGCAAGCGTCAATTTAATATATTAGATTGAATGAAATTTCTAAAATCCAATTTAAAGAAAAATTTTGTCCTAAATGAACTATGGACATTTAGTCACCAAGATTAGTTGTTAATTCCCAAATTTACATGGGAAGATGAGGCTTTGTTACTATAGTAACTCTCACTTTTCAAAAGCCACAATTATCAAAGTTCTTAAGATGACTTATGATTATTTTCATAATATTTATGATTTTTGTTAAAAGTCTTTTAGTCACACCAGAATAAAATTCTCTCTATTTCAAATAAAGCAGATAGTATCTATTTTATGGTCATATTTAAAGGTTGTAGATCCAACAATGTATATTATGTTAATCTTGGCACTTCTTTTAAAACATTTAAATAATATGATAATATGTACACTAGTAGATACACTAATTTTAAATCTTGACAATTAAATAAATAGTATCTATTTCAAATGAATTTGAGAGAATATTTGTCCATTAGCACTACCATAAGATGTTATAATGGTGATGATTGAAGTTTCTAATATGAAATCTTGACGCCATAAAAGTAATTGCGGCTCTCTTTGTTAATGTGTTATGAATATCGTTTTTTATTTGAAAAAGTGTAACAATCAAGGGAAAAGCGCTAGTCACATATATGCTATCATTCTAAAAGAATTAGTCAGTTTAGAATTTTTCTATAATTCTTTATAAAGCTTAATTTCACCTAATAACTAGTAATGTGAGATTTAATACCCATGACTATCTTTATAAACTACACACTCTATGTGGGTTACTCATCATCTTCCCAATATTGAATCGGGGTGTTACAAACTTCTTCTCTTAAACTCATTTCGTCCTCATCATATAATTCTTCAGTACCATATAGTATGATGTTACTAGGTAGCTCTGATACAATTTATAACAACAAATGAAAAAGCTCTAGTCACATATGTGTTATTACACCAAAATAACTAGTAAATTTGGAGCTTCACTATAATTATTTATAAAGCCGAGTTTTACCTAGTCACTAGGGACTTAGCAGTTAGAACTCATGATTATCTGTATAAACTACTCACTCTATGTGGATTACTCATTATTTTCTCAATATGGGAGCAGGGTGTTACAAAAGTGTTTTGATATGATATAAAGGTAAAAACAGTTTAAACTCTTTTGTATTCTTAGTTTTTTTTTTTAAAAAAAAATATTTTTGTTTTAAAAATATAAACAAAAGGGAGGGAAAAAAAAACTTGAACAAACAAAGCCATTTTAACAATATAAAGAACAAAGGAGGTGACACCTAAACAACATAAACAAGTAATTAAACATGCAAGGTAACTCTAAAAAGAGTATAGATTTGAAGGACAAGTATGCAACTCAAAGATAAAGAAGAACTTTAAGCTCATTTTTTCATTTTTTTCAAAAGTATGTAAATCTCCCACTTCTCTCTTTTAGAGAGAAGAAGCTCTCCCGTCTTTCTAGACTCTATTTCTTATTGTAAGACTCTCCACCATCTCTGCATGAGTGTTCCAGGAGAAGAGGGATTGATCATTTTTCCTCCCTCCTCCATTCCTTTCTTCCTCGATCTCTTTCTTCTATTTTTTCCTCTCTGTTTGCATTTTGGTTTTTTGTTGTTTTCTATTTCTTACAAGTAGCGTCGCCCTCTCCACCTCCTCCATTGTGCCTCTCGCCACCAATTTGCTACCACTAGAGATGTTGCCCCTATTATTCTCATCTCCATCTCGGATTTGGCTCACGCGCCTTTGTTGTGCCTCACCACCGTCTTCCTCAAGCTCATTGATGCTCCACTCATCCTTGTGCCATAACGCGTGGGCCTCATGCACCACATCTGTTAAGAAAATAATTTTGTTACGGGCAACAGATAGATTGTTAGGTTTTGAGGGAACCTAGACCCTTTAGATTCGTTAAAGGGAACCTAAAACCTTTTCAAACATAAGGTTTAGAATAATTTTCTCCTTACTTTCTCATTATTTCATTACACTTAAGTAGAAAATATTACAACCAATATAAGTGAAAATAAAAATAATTATGGTAATCAAATTATTTGATTTGATTTGATTACCATCAATTACAATCAATCATCTAAAATGTAATTATCCTATAAGGCAAGTATCCTACAATAATATATATTCTAACATAAGGAAAATACTCTACCATATCATATATTCTAATATTAATATATGATCCGCATAAAATTATATTCTAGTAACATTCCTTCCCCCTTGAATTGGACCTTGTCCTCAAGGTCCTAAAAATCTCGTTCTTGAAATTGCATCTTGAACTCTGTGTCAGTGAACATGTTTAAATGAGTGAGGGATACGAGGTATAAGCATTTCAAACGCTTTCGAGGTGGTTGTTCTTCCTCCTCTAGAAGTAGCTCTAGTTTTCGTCTTCGATGGATCTTCATTTTCACTCCTGCTCCTTTCACACTCATTGTGAGTTGTTCCAGAAGCTCGTGAAATACATGTCTCAACTTGCAATTTTTTGCTGAAAATAATTTTGGCCGTTCATCTGATTTTTCCACGCATGGCAACATAAAATCATTCACTTCTTCATGGTTTTTTTCTCCTACCTGCTCTTTGGGTAGCTTCTTTATAGGTAGTGCAACATTATGAAGGGGATGTGGTGGCGAGGCTGCAACTTGGTGGAGTGGGTCGTGTGATGTTTGTGGTGGTAGGGGATACGGTAATTGCACCGTTTGTGGCTCCTCAAAGAAGACCCTATCCAATTTGGCATTCGCCTATTTGAGTATGACATTCATCTCATCCAATTTTTCTGCGAATTTTTGCACGAGATCAATGATATTGCTCAACTTTTGATCTATACGATCAAGACAAGAATCCTCCATAACTCTAGTGGGTTATGGAAAACTTGACTCTGATACCAATTGTTACGAAAATAATTTTGTAACAGGCAACAAATAGATTGTTAGGTTTTGAGGGAATCTAGATCCTTTAAATTCATTAAAGGAAACCTAAAACATTTTCAAACATAAGGTTTGGAATAATTTTCTGCTTACTTTCTCATTATTTCATCACACTTAAATAAAAAAGATTACAACCGATAGAAGTGAAAATAAAAATAATTATGGCAATCAAATTATTTGATTTGATTTGATTACCATCAATTACAATCAATCATCTAAAAGGTAATTATCATATAAGGTAAGTATCCTACAATAATATATATTCTAACATAAGGAAAATACTCTACCAGATCATATATTCTAATATTAATAAATGATCCGCATAAAATAATATTCCCGTAACAACATCATTGATGCTGCTATTTCTTGGATTTTAGTTTATGTTTTGTTTTTTGTTGGATTTTGTGGGTAATAATCTCTCTATCCCTCTTTGGTTTTATCTTCTTGTAGATAATTTTTTAACCGGAGTCCATTCCTCCTCTTCGACGGCTTATAATCAAAAAACGACAGTGCCTCTCGTTTAACAACTCCCTTATGATGGTTGTTGCAGCTTTCAAGTGAGTCAGCTTCTTGACCTACTTAAAAAACCACATTATGCTACTCATTTATCGGCTTTTTGCTCAAAATACACCGGGCAAGTTTTTGGCAATTTCTTATTTTAGTTCTTAATTTCGGCATTGTATTTTCATTTGAGTATGTTGTTGGGGCACCCACTCTTCTTGTTTTTTTTTTTGTTTTTTGTTTTATTGTTTATTCTTTTCTTCATGTAACTCTTTTCCCATATAATTCTCATTACATAAATAGCCCGAAAGTAACATGAAAGAGATTGAGGGAAACTACACTTATCTAGTTATCCTCTTAAATTGTTATCCAATTTCTAATATACATTTTTTAAACTTTAAAAAATTACAGTAAACCCTTCAAACTACATAGTCATTTTAATTAGGAGACATGCTTGACGTTCAACTTTTTAGTCATTATCATCTAACTCTTACAAATCTACCATTAAATTTCATGTGAGTCTCATAAATGTAATGGTGAATTTGTAAGAGTTGGACGGAGAAGATCATGGGGTTGAAAAAAAAATCAATTCTCTTTATTTAGCCCCATTTGTAAGGATTTTTTTTGTTAAATCATATAGAAAACATGTTACCTATACACATGAATCAAAATGACAATAATACCCCTCCATAAAAAAAATAGAAGTGAGAAGTGACACACAGCCTCACCAAGCTTTTCAACCCGAACATGCACTCCATAGCACAGTTCAAACTTGAATCCATCTCTTGGGCCCTCGAGCCGATCCAGTTCCCCACATTCCTCTCGGGCATTCACTCCACTAACTTGTTCAACAAGTTCTCGTTGCACAAACAACGCGTGAACATCTCAGCAATGCTTTTAGAGACTCATGGCCTGAAGTCCCTGGCCGACACGCTCTTCATAGAGCACGGCCTGAATGCGTAGATCGAATCGACTCTTTGCTTGGCCTCAATTATCAACGCAGCTCTAGATCTAGACCTGACGAAACTGGCAAATTGCCGAAGTTCAAGAAGCTCTTGAAATGCAAGAGCTTCAAGGTGAAGGTGGCGCTCTTGGCTCTGATTGGGAGCATCGACGCAACTTTGTTTAACAAGGCGTTGGGGGTCTCGCCGTGGGACTCCCAACCTAGAGACCCACGGCTGGGAGTCCAGAGATAAGTAAAAGGATTATGTAGTTTGAATGTCAATTACAACATTTTAAAGCTACATTTGGTTCGTTAAAACATTTGGCCGGGGCAATCCTACATAAACTCCAAATTCCAATACAATCAATCCAGATTAAAAAAAAAAAAAAAAACCCTAAAATTTACTAAAAATGGGTCAAAAGAGTGACCGATCCATTTGATTTTTTCCCCTTCCCCGTTTCCTTGTACTTGGTTTATAATAAAAAAAATTGCAATAATGTGGTTATTTGCTGTGAGGGTACAAAAAATGTTTTATGTCTT
>FXXK01001624.1:0-31524 GCA_900184695.1 Betula pendula | reverse complement strand
CAGTATACATTATGTTAAGATTGACATTTTTTTTTTTAAATTTAAATAATGTAACATAATGTACACCATTAAATGTACTAATTGTAAATTCTAACGATACTATTTATATCTGTAATGGAGAAAATCTTTGTCCATTTTCAACCCTAGTGTATTGGTGTAACTTGTTTTTTTTTTTTTTTAGAAAAAAGGAAATGACCAATTTAGACCAGGCAAGTTTGGGCCCGGGGCAAGAAACCCACCCGCGAAAATCCGAATGGAGGAACCGTGGCTCCGACGTCAAAGCATCAAAACCCAAACGCAAAAGCTTACCTTTGATGTGACTCATGCGAGCATCGAAGCTCTGAAACCCCACAAACTCTCTCTCGCTCGCTCGCTCGCATCGGCGAAACCTTCTCGCACTCACATGCTTCTTCGATCTCAGCTGTAAGCAATTCACATAAATATCATCTCTCCGTAGTTCCATCTAATTTGTTATACTATTCACGATTTTTGGTCACGTTGATGGTATCGTCTATATTCTTTTCGTAATTCTTTGTTCTGTTTGGTTGCTGAGAAAAAGATGGAAACGAAAGGAAAGCGAAGGAATTTGGCTCTTATTGTTTATACTCGCTTTTATTTTTGTGGAACTGAACGAGTTGGATAATTTTCATTTCGGTTGGTTTCTTACACTTTCTGTAACCAAACGGAGTAGTGGTGAAAATAGTATTTGCGGTGTTTTGAGGTGAAATTTGTTGGATATTTGATACTGAAAACCCCGGCACTTCTTTTGAAGTGTATTGAGGCGCTTTGTTCGGTTCTGTAATTCTCTTTTTGGTTGCTGAGAAAACTCAGGAAATACGAAAAAAAATGGAACTCCAGATCAACTCGGCTAACCATTAGTGTATAAGCAAACACTTAGAATTTGAAATCTTGGTTGATTTTGTTTTTGCTTGCCCCTTTTTGAAGGAATGAAATGATATTAACTCTGATTGATATATGCAACTTTTTTAGGTGAAATTTGGTGATAATCATGCCGGATGTGCAGGTCCTTGTGAATGAGTTCCTTAACAACCTTAAAAAACGGTAAAATCTTCAGCACTGTTTGTATAGCTGCATAGATGGTATACGGGCTATGTTTAAGAGACTATAAGCTCATTTATATATGTTTGTTTCTTATTTACTTTCCTTTTTGGATATTTTGTGGTTCCAGTAAAATTGAGGGCTCGCAGGCCACGGCAAGGCAGACGGCTGAATTGCTTCGGTCGGTGATTTCACAGCAGCGAGTGTCCTACACAAACCAGGCTGGAGCTTTGATCGATGCTGTAAGGGCTGTTGGGGAGCAGCTGATTGCTGCAAATCCTGTTGGTATGTGCATGGATAATCTGTTTATCATGACTAGAATTATGTAGTAGTATTTTTTCTTGAGGGAACTTCATCAATTAATGAAGATCATGTTATGTAAGGCCTGGAACTTTTCTAGGGGCATAAAGAAGTTATTAATACTATTCCATTAAATTTAAATGCTATTGTATGTTTTCCTTTTCTCAGAAATAATCTACTTTAATTTATGAATAGCAGTGCTACTTATTCTTAAAGTTGATGTGTGTAACATGTGATACTACGGTTTTCTAGTCTAAAAATGGTTACTTACTCGGGCTCCATATCCTTGCCTGATTCTTCAGTATTGCTGATGCATATTGTAAAGAAACAATTGCAAAATAAAACAGCAATTACAAAAATGATTAATAACCCCCAGTAGAGGCTGGTACGATTCAATTCAACATTTTGTTCGTTCGGGTTTGATTCTGTCATAGATCTGTAATTTGAATTAGGTTTATCGTTGTATGAACTGCATTGCAGATATTGACCCCAAAAAGAACAATCACATGGATACAATGGCTATCAAGAAGGATAGCCTGATTCTTCTCAGCAATATTGTACAATCACATGAATACAATGGTTATGGATATTGTACAATCACATGAATAGAATGGTTATCAAGAAGGGATACCTTGCATTTTTTTTTTTTACTTATATGGAGTGTTAAGACTCATCTTTGTTTTCCTATGATAATATGTTTTGTACATAATTGCAGAGCTTGCTGTCGGTAATATTGTGAGGCGTGTTTTGCACATTATTAGGGAGGAGAATCTATCTCTCACAACGGCTGCTATTGCTGGTTTGGGCTTATCAGCTGTTAGTGATGATGAAGATGATGCTGAGCGAAATGATCATCCAGTTCTATCAGCTGCTTCTCTTGCTGCTGCTGCAAGAAGCACTTTGCGTCCACCTTCCTTGCAGACCCTTCTCGAGGATGTGCCTGACTCAGCAGCTGTTCCTCACACTGATTCATCTGGGGGTGATTCTGATGGAAAAAGCAAATGTGAGCTCAACAGTTTTATTTATTTTATTCGGTTATAGTATTGCTGTTATTGCTAGTTCTCTTACTGTCGTATTTTTATTTATCCTTGACGTTCAATGCTTCTATGAGTACAAATTATATTTCTATTCGGTCAATGTACAGTGAACATGATCCTAAGATTGTGTCATCTACATTCTTGTAAGATAAATGTGGCCAATTGTGATTGGGCATTGGTCAATGAAAGAAATTGGTTCCATGTACTGGTGTCTTGTTTCAATGGTTGTGGTAGTGCTGAATGTGGGAGCATCGTTTACATAATAAATTTCAAAATCACGATTTGGTTGTTGATAAATTATTTTGCTTGCAGCTGCTGATAAAAGTTCAAGAACTCGGAAGCTGAAGCATGATGTCATTGAAGCTGTAAATGAACTCATTCAAGATATTGCCACTTGCCATGAACAGATTGCTGAGCAAGCAGTAGAGCACATTCATCAAAAGTAATTTTTTTCTTAAACTACTACTATTAAATCTTTTTTGCTTTAGATTTTTTTTTTTTTTGCCCAATAAGATCTAGTTCGAATGGCACCCCCTCCCCCCTTAAAAACTGGCTGGAGTTGAGATGTAACTTAACAGTAGAAGAACAAATCCTTCTTTTCTTGGGGATATATCTGTAGAAGCATCATGTATTCATACATAAGCTCAAGATTGTAAGATGGTTTTAAATTTGTTTGAATGGTTCATATGATGTTGAGCTGAAAATGCTCTTAAAATCGTTTATAATTCAAAACCACCGAAAATCTGCAATGATGCATTTTCATGCTTGTAGAATTTGTATGCTTCCTCATATTTTGTTGTTGATGTTGTTGTAATTTTCCAGTCTGTGGTGGTTTATATGTTTGCTTGGTGGTGTTAGGATTTGGTTTGTAAAGTTTCTAGAATTTATATTGAGGTAGAGAGATGAAAATTGGGAGTTGGCATTATAAACAAACTTGGGGACAAAGATGGGATGTTAACCAATATCACACTTTTAAGATCAAATTTCTTCAAGAATAGCTCTGCTGTCTAATGTCTCTCTCTCTTTTTTTTTTTTGAAGAGTTATGGTTGAGATTGTTTTACATGAAATGGTTCATTGGTTTGCCAAATTTTTCCTCTATTTCTATGATTTATATAGTGAAAATAAAACTTTTTGAAATTGATTGTGGAGTCTGTTGTGGACAAGGATACATATTGGTGGCGAATTGCCAGAAGCAAAATTCCCTATAATATGCAGTTTGACTTGGTCAAAACTGTGGATTTGATCATGAATCCTGTAATCCAAACTTGCGGTAAAAGCAGTAGCCTTGAAAATGATTCGACTTGATTTTAGTGTTAATTTAAATCATGGTATTATGGCTACCTGTTGGGAGTCAACACAGATTTCTGTTTGTATTGGATTGCATCTGGCGTGCCAAACTAATCCTCTTTATTAAACTTTCAAACAGCTCTGATTATCTATTATACATTACCCTGCACAAACAAAGCTTCTCTGGACATGGTTTTCATTTTGCAATGAGGGTCTCCCCTCTATATTGCTGTATGTGACTTTTAGAACTTGATTCCAAACAGCTTACCATTTCTTATATGTGAACGAAGCAATCCCTTTCAGTAATGAGATTGTCATAGATTTTGCGAAGAGGAAGTGGATTGTTCTCACTCCCTGGACCATATAGTTGCTTGCTGATGTTTAATTTTTGTCCAAGTGGCTGATTTGTGCAGTGAGTGCAGCAGCTTGTCTCAAGACCCCCAAAGAAAAAAATGTGTTGCATCTAGTCATATGTTTGTATTGTGAATCACACCTAGCATTTAATTCAATGATAGTGTTTCTCTTTATTCGGTTAACAAATTGGTTAATTTAAAACATTAAAAAAAAAAAATCATATGTGATTTGCAGCCTGATGTTAGTAGCATAATCATCATTCATTACATCCTAAGTTCAACACCTCCCAAATGCCGTGCTATGTAGTTTTTGAAAACTTTTGCGGCCTGCATGCTTTAGGGCAGGCATTAATATCAGACAGGTGAGATGTATTAGGTGTTGGCCTATAAGGAAAAATAGGAGAGTGCCGGCAATCTGTGGAGTAGAAAATGTCAGTCCAGGATTCAAGGTGAATTTGCTTCCAGATCACCATTACAGTGATGGACAGTGGGTTCGCCTCCCTATGTAGGTAGATTAGGGCACCTAGGTTGGGCGTGTTTTATCTTATCTGGGCTAAATTGCTGTTTGATCATTTATTATCATTACTTATATTCTTCCGATACTTGGTATTCCTTACGCACTTGCAGAGCACTCTTACACCTCCATGAAGTTGTCTTTTTGTTTTTGTCCTATCAATCTGAAAATATAGTCTTATGAACATCAGCTTGTTGGAAGTTTCATTTTTTATGGCTTTAATTTCTAAGTTTTGTTTTTCTTATTTATATAACATTTCTCATTGCATATATTTTGCAGTGAGGTCATATTAACTTTAGGAAGTTCAAGAACAGTGTTGGAATTTCTTTGTGCAGCAAAAGAGAAAAAGAGATCATTTCGGGTGTTTGTTGCAGAGGGTGCTCCAAGGTTTGTGCAAGGAAAAAGAATTATGTTTAGTTGGTATAATTTTAATTTTCTCTCTCTAATGACATTTTTCTTTTCTTTTCTTTTGGCAATTAGGTATCAGGGACATTTTCTTGCAAAGGAATTGGTCACAAGAGGTTTACAAACCACACTGATTACTGATTCTGCAGTTTTTGCCATGATTTCCCGAGTGAACATGGTATATTGATGACCTTGAGCTTTTCTTTTCTATTTATTTTTTGGACAAAGATTTCCTCCAAACTGGGTGGGAGGAACTTTCTCCAACCTAATCTATAAAAATGCCATGTGTTCTCACATGCTTTTTTTTCTTCCAACTTTGTCCTTACAATTTTTTTTTTTTGATAAGTATTTTTTTTTGGCTAACTTTGTCCTTACAATTAAAAAAAGCATGTACTTCTCACATGCAAATAGACACATGGCATTTTTATGCTTCTTCCAATTTTGTCCTTACAATTAAAAAAAGCATGTGATTCTCACATGCAAAATGACACATGACATATTTATAGACTGGGTTAAAGGAAGTTCCTCCAACCTAATTTGGAGGAAAACTCTGTCATTTTTTTTCCTCTTTGGGAAACAGATTTCCTGGACTGATTCTCGGCTTCGTTTTGGAATTCCTAAAGGTTATAGTTGGAGCACATGCTGTCATGGCCAATGGCGGGGTCATAGCACCTGTTGGGTTGAATATGGTTGCACTTGCAGCTCAGAGGCATGCAGTCCCTTTTGTTGTACTTGCTGGCACTCACAAGGTAATTTGGTACTATAACAGCTCTACTTGTCGCAGAGATTTTAATGAAAGATAAGCAAACCAAGTCTCTTTAAGTACCATTCCCTAAATTTCAAAGTTCTCTTCTTATGCGTTGAAGTGAAATTGAGATGCTGGTATACTGGTCTTGCCATTTGGATCGGATATAAATGGAATTCTCTTTTGTGAAATTTACTTGTTTTACTTGTTCGTTTTGCTCTCTTAATTAGGTGTTCATTCTGCAAACTTCCTATTTACTTAGGGGTGCCTTACGCTTTTAATGAGATTAGTCTTTTACTTATTAAAACTAATGTAGAAAGCTTATGCTCGTTAGCTATGTAACTTGAGTCTTTAAGATTTATTTAATATTGTGATTTTGTTTAAAAAATGAAAATATTTCAAACTCATTTAATCAAGTGTACTTCCAAAATAGTAATTGTCAAGCCTTATTATTTAGCTGCAAAACTAGTGGGCAGGAACCTCCGATCTCACTATGTTTCATGTAACTTGGCATGAAGATTCTTTATGATTATGATATTCCCATCATTGTTTCATCCAAGAAGGAATAGATTATTTTAAGAGTGTAATTTCGACAAGGTACCTGTTGCCACACCGAACTAATCTCCGATGGTCTACCTCCTGAGTTTCGCATAGCCTTCTCTATGACATGGGGCTGTACTTTCATGGCTGTGCTTTAAATTTGAACTTGTTTGAGAGCTTATGATGATCAAAACCCTTGTGGATTCTAAAATATGGTTTTACTGCATTATCTAAGAGGATGGCAATAGAATATATAGCAAATCTTAGTAAAGATCCTGAACAATCATATCCTTGAAAAGGTAATGTTTGTAGTATTGCCCTCTCTATTGTTATATGACACAGAACAAGTTACTAATCTTAAGCTTTTAGGTCATCTTGCTAATGAGAGGTGGGAGAAAATTGGAGAAATTAAGAGAATACAATACGTAAAGGATGTGAAGAGAATACTTATAAAAAAAAGTAAAGGATGTGAAGAGAATAGTTTATGAAGAAGAAACTTCTGTAATCATTTTGGTATAGGGGATCTTGTTTATGAACTCTGCACAACTTTCTGTGCAAGCATAAATCTTTGAAACAAGATGTACCTCCATTGTGATCAAGTAGGAAGAACTTTTTAAGTAGGATTGGAGGATATAGAAACTTCTTGAACTTACAAACTTTTGATGAGGAGAGAGCAGGCTCTATAATCAAAGATTACTCAACTAGTTCAAGACCAGACTAGAACTCGCCAAATTCATAAATATATGAGTTTCTGTATTCGCTGAGAGTAAGGCTTGGAGGAGAGGATAAAATGTGTTGAATTCCTTCGAAAGGAAATTATTTGAGGTGAAATCGTACTATCAAGTTCTCTCTCATCCTATTGCTACTGTATAGGCTGAGTTTCCGAGGAAGGGTATTTGGAAAGTTAAGGCGCCCCCCAGAGTGGCATTTTTCGTGTGGACGGCGATTTTAGGAAAGATCTTAACGTTGGATAATTTGCGGAAGAGGACTATCATTGTGTTGGAGTGGTGTTGCTTGTGTAAAAAGAGTCGGGAGTCTATCGATCATTTGTTCATTACTTCATTCATTGTGAGGTTGCTTCAGAGTTGTGGAAGGTGTGTTTGCAGTTATTTGGTGTTGTTTGGGTGATGCCTCCCGGGGTGAGTGAGCTGTTGGATTGTTGGAGGGAACAATTGGGTAACCGAGAGGTTTTGCAATTATGGAGGTTGGTTCCTTTGTGTTTAATATGGTGTCTTTGGTGCGAGAGGAATGCGAGGAGTTTCAATGATCGAGAGATTGGCTTGGCAGAGTTAAAGAGGCTGTTGTTGCAAACTTTGTATACTTGGAGAGTGGCTTGGAATACTACGTATGTTTTTACTTTTTCTGAGTTTTTAGATTTATGTTCTTCTTTCTCATTGAGATAGGGGTTCTCTTGTATACTTCCCGTGTACTAGGGTTGCATCCCTCTGCGCTTTGCTTTAATATACATTACTTATAAAATAAAAATAAAGATATGACTGCTGACCTAGAAGTCAAACAATTGTAATCTTTGATATCACTCAGATCCTTCTGCATGAAATCTAATGTTTCCAAGAGAAAGAACATCTAAAATGAACTCACATTTCCTTTTTCTTGTTAATATCATCATCATTATCAACTTGAAAGAAATCATCTCATCTTCAGTTGCTTATCTGTTTATGTAATCATTAATATATGCTGATGTCTATAGAGGGTATTATGAGCTGTTCAACTTTATTTTGCATGTTTGGATCAAACCAGGGATCAGGTTATGCAGGTTGTGAGTAAACAGAGTTAGTAAGAACGGAAATCTAATTGGCCTAAACATTTAGTATATAATGCAAAAGAAGTAGCAAATAATTTGTGATTGCTTTGATTAACATGTATCTTGCTGGAGTCAATGGGTACTAAAATGCATGTTTTGCCTATGAGTTCCTGAAGCAAGGGGAAATGTCTTAAACTGCATCTCATGTTCTTGAAATTTTGGAGTTATGATATTATTTTAGTTCTGATTATTGCTGTTACTTTTTGTGAAATGCTGTTGTCAACTTGGCAGTTATGCCCTCTGTATCCACACAATCCTGAGGTCTTACTGAATGAGCTGAGATCCCCATCTGAGCTGCTGGATTTTGGAGAATTTTCAGATTGCATGGATTTTGGAAATGGCACTTCTTCCCCTCTTCTTCATGTGGTCAATCCAACATTTGATTATGTGCCACCAAAACTCGTTAGTCTTTTCATAACTGACACGTAAGTTCAACTGATTCTAAGGGATTAACAAGACTAGAGAGCTTGAAAATTTTACCCTAATGAGCTTCTTAATGCATCATATTCAATGTTTAGCTGATATAATTTGCTGAACCCATCCGCCCCTACTTAGGCAGTTTTTTGTATACTTCCTGTGTGCAAGGCTGCGCTTTTGCGCTTTTAATATATTTCTCTTATTTATCAAAAAAAACTTGCTGAACCCCTCCCTTCCCCAAAAGGAAAAGGGAAGAGAGAAATGGTGGTTTTAACAATCTGCATTATCATTTTATGTAGATTAGAAGACAAACCCAAGGAACTTCGAACTTTCGTAAACTTCATCAAAGAAATAATTTACTGGAGTTCTGAAAGTATATATTTTGTAGTTCATTGAAAAGATCTTTTCTCCACCCCATTATGGAATTTTTGTTATTCTGTCCTAATTCACAAATGTAATTTTTAGCTCACTTTTGTATGCTTTTAGTCTGGTTTTGAGAATTTTGAACACTATCACACTCATCATGATGTTTCACGTTCTTTTTTTTTTCCCCTGTAACTTTTACAACTTCTAAATTACCATTTACTTCCTTTGCAGAGGAGGGCACAATCCATCATATATGTATCGGCTCATTGCCGATTATTACTCTGCTGATGATTTGGTGGTCCAACGAAGACCTTCTACGGGGAGTTAGAGTTGAGCTCCCACTATTTTTGTCATATGTTGGTTGGGTAAGTATTTTAATCTCAATGTTACATCGGTCTCTGGTTATGCCTATATTCTAGTGAAAAATTGTTAGTTTAACACACATCGTGAATTGAAAATCCCAGTACAAGAAAAAAGTGAATTTCTATATGCATGTTACATTTAGGCCTCAGCACTTATATAGATTGCAGTTGTATCTAGTGGCCGATATACATTAAAAGAGCTACTGTGTCCTCATCATAGAATGGGATCTTAATGCATTCAATACTGAAATTAGTGGAGGCATTACTCTAAAAGTGGTTTGAGATTCTATATAAAATTGTCATCCTAATTTTCTTATATAGATTGCAGTTGTATCAAGTGGCCAATATACATTAAAAGAGCTACTGTGTCCTCATCATAGAATGGGATTTTATTGCATTCAATACTGAAATTAGTGGAGGCATTACTCTAAAAGTGCTTTGAGATTCTATATAAAATTATCTTCCTAATTTTCTGTTGCAATTTACGAGCTCACAGAGCTGCTTCTCAGAAGTATGAGATCTGCCCAGAGGACCTATTTTGGAATAGGCTATCCTGAATGACATCAAATTGACAAAAAAAAAAAAAGAGTTTCTGACATGATATTAAATACATTGGACTGTTCCATCTGTTCTGGTTTGAGATGGATGTTCTGTCCTGCGAACTCCATGTCAGATATCCTTCATTGCTACTCGGTCAACCTGCAACTGAGTTAATGGCTGAAGGTTGGGTTTGAATCCCGCTACATTGTGGTGGGGTGGTACCTAGCCTGATAGGTCATAGATATACCCTTCAACAGGATGCCTTCTAGCTGCAGCGGGTAGGGTTGCCACCTCCCTCTTCCTAATCTATTTTACTTGGCCAAAAAAAATGGTGCTACTAGCTCAAGCCCAGATAAGGAATCCAAAACTGCAGTCATTATGTTGGCATTAACTACTAACAAGTTGCTTTGTCATATTGCACATCTTTATAGAATAAAAATCCTACTTAAGGGGGCAAGGCTGAGTGAAATACCAATGAACCTTTTACCCCTTGTCCGGCCAACTAATTATAAAAATGCCACTGGGACCATTCTTTGTGATTTTGCAATTCACTTACAATTTTCTTTGTGGAGACCAACTGGACACATTCTTTGTTATTTTTCACTTCACTTTCAATTTTTTTGTGCAGACTGACAATCACAAATATGCTTGTGATGACAAGGTAACAACTACATTACTAATGAGTACATGGACAGTGTACATTGTGCGCACAAGGTGGGAATCTCATTTTAGGAATTGGATATGGACCTTGACAAGATCATTTACAATAAAACAAACAAGAAACTAGACAACAAAGACTATTAGATCCCTCCAAAGAGGCTTCTATCCCCTTAAATTTATAACCGTTCCTTTTGAAACACCTAGAGAATAGGTTACCAGTTGCCTCCTTTAATCCAATTTATTCCTGGCCTTGGCATGGCGTGATCATGTCCAAATCTAATGTGGCATTGTCTTCAGGTATGAGGTAGAGACTAGTTTTTATTCTTTGCAACTTCAGCCTAGTTGACTCAATTTTGATGGCTTTAGGTCAGCTCATTAATTGAAGTCTGTAGTCCAGAGAGAATACAACTCAGTAAGAAATATCATAGAAGAATACATAAATACTGACTGGGCATTTTTTTTTTCTATTCAATACGGGGAAAGGGGAAAAGGGGAGACTACAACATACCAAAAACTGAACAAAGGGTGGGCAACCCAAACAAAAGAACCAAACCAACCAAAAAACAGTGCGGAAAAACCTAGAGCTATTGGGAATGGGTTAAATAAATGACCAGCTCATTGGGAGAACTGGGGCTGCCACAAGGGGGTGGTTTTTAGAGGGAATTTTTCCAGAAACGGAACAACCTTCCCAGCAAGGACCGCAAAGACGCACCACAACACTGACTGGGCATTTTGTTTGTGTATGAGATTGCCATTATTGATGAGCTAAGTTTTTGTTTGTTTTGATATCATTTTTGCCCCCCCGTGCTTAGTGGGATTCTCAAAAGAATCACTCATTTGCACCACCTATATTATGCCCCCTGCGAGGCATTTTTCAGGTGGCTCCATTTGTTTTTTTTTTTAATGATATCACTCCCGAGGATGAATATGTGCCATCGAATTCTTATGTTAATTAACATATAGATGGAAGTTCCTTTTTTAGGGAGCTAAGATGTGCCTAATCTAACAAAATCTCCACCACTCAATCTAGCAAAATGTTCTTTACTTCTCACATTCACATGGTGGCATGTTTCGAAGGGTTTCTCATCAACTATTTGCACCTGCTGTTCTCTGCATCACTATTGTCATGATTATGGATGGTTTATTGACATTTCCCATGTTCATCTTTCAGGTAATTAAGAAAAGTAGCGTGTTAAGCAGTGGGCTAGAAGAAGGTAGAGCATATCTTAATGCTGGAAGAGTCTAGGAAAGTTGCAATTGATGTAGTGGAATGAGAAGGAATATGCCATAACATCAAGAAAAAAAGAAGAAGAAACGAATAGCCTTTTTTCCTGGTCTTGGAGCTGTACCGAGGGAAACAGCTCAACCAATAGAAGGTGATTTTGTTATTGTGAGTTGGCAAGAGGCTCTGTAAGCTATGGCATACGAATAGACAGTCACCACCATTGTCGTTTTGGCCATGTTGCATTTCACACAAAGGCTTTAGATATTTCTTAAGCAGTGTTCTTGGTTTCCATCCTACTTTGAGGAAAGTAGGAGTTTTTGGGTAATATGCAGCTTAGTGAAATATTTACAAATGTGATGTGGGTGTTCAGGAATGCTTTCGTAGTCGAAATCTTCAATATTTTTAAACTAGTCATTCATAATAAATTGTTACACTAGCATTATGACTACGTTTCAGTTTCCCAGGCCACCAATTTCTGGCAATCTTAAAATTCTAATGATGAAAAAAAATATAAAAATTGATCGATTAGGTCAAATGATCTTAACACCAAGCTACGCTCACCCTGAAGGGATAATACGCGAATTTTTTTTTCCTCCATTGCTTGGAAAGGGGATCGTTTTAATAACTGCCTAAACGGGGGGATTAGTACGTTAATAATATGCGGTTGTAGATATTACTTGCCCACCCGCCCATTTAATATTATATTATATATATCTTATATCTTATATATTTAGTTTTTTTTTTAAAAAAAACATATTTTCTCTCTTTTCCCCTCATGAACTCTCTCCTCCACTTTTGCTCTACCTGAGGGGGTAGAGCACCACCAAGATCACTACCCCTTATCCTTCCTCTTTCCTTTCCCTCCTCTCTCCCTTTTCCTCTCCTTTCCTTCTTGCAGCCACCTTCCCCTCTTTCACCCTTTTCCTCTCCTTCCTCTCCTTCCTCTCCTTCCTCTTTTCCATTTCTCCTTTCCTGCAACCACTTCCCCATCATCTGCCACCGCCACCTTCCACCCGCCTCCTCTCTCCAATTTGGCCTCTCTTCCCCCCCATAGGCCCACAGGTTAAACATACGGGGATCTAAAAAAAATACCCATCCGCTAGAGGCAGATACAGCCATCTCCACCTCTTGTGGACGGGCAGGCCGTTCTTGTGGGGGCTGATAAAAGGCGGGGACCTAAAAAAATACCTGTCCGCTAGAGGCAGATACAGCCATCTCCACCTCTCGTGGACGGGCTGGCAGTTCTTGTGGGGGCTGATAAAAGGCAGGAGTAGGGCTGGAATCTGCCTGTTGGAGGCGGTGCTTAGCCCTAAAACCAATTATTAGGTAAAGTAAGAACTGGTGACACCAAGGAAGTTTCAGACAGAAACCTTCAAAACCACGAAATTACAATCAATTGAAGGCTAAAATAAATATCACACTAGTTTAAATAGTTGAATAATGTCACAGGCAATTCAGGATGATAATGACCATCACTGATGCTCTACATCAAACCAGAACAAGAGAGACGTCCGTGCATAAATGACCCGTACTCGCTGCAATTCCAGGTCTCCACTAGTCGAAACGGCCTTGGCACCACCTTCAATGCGAGTTTGAGAAACAAAGACGCCATCACTATGGCCCTTCAATGTAGAAGGGAACTGCTGACTACCAGTGGCTGTACTCATAATCGGGCAAGACAGATAGTCCAGGGGGTTTGACTCACATTGAAGAATGCACCCATCTATTGTTAATCTTCCCTTTCTATGAAGCAAGCAGCAACCAAGCTCTGCCTTCACTGTTAAGTTCGCCAGTTTGCAGGTGGACAGGAACTCCAATGCACTGCTCAAACAAAATGAACAGCACATACCAAAATTTGTTGCTCATGATGAGTGTACAGAGTAATGATTTTCACCACGACTACTTTCCAAACTGCTGGATAAATTAAGAGGGCAGCTACAGCACTAACATATAATTGATTTTTTTGATAAGTAAAGTAATTTTATTAAAAGAGCACAAGGAACACAACTCAAATACATATGGAATATACAAGAGAAAACATCTAACAAAGTTAAGAACAAGAAAAGCAAGCACAAAAGTCTACAAAGTTAGAGATATTGAGAAAGGCGGTTGCAGAGATCCATTCAAACAAGGATTTAAGAAAACAAGGATTTGTTAATCCATGCCAAGGCATAAGGGTCAAATGCATTTTCTTTTGAGTTCTAGATGGCTGCCATCCAGAAGTATGGAGGTGGCCCCTCACAATATTGCAAAGAGAAAACTCGCAAAAACCGCCACATAACAGCATAAGATAAAACATAAATGAAAAGTTTGCAAACCTGTCTGAACCTCGAGAACAAATGAGTGTTGTCTCATCGGGAAGCTCACCTCCACCAATCTGAACAAAGTACGTTTAAATTGAAAATAGCAAAAAATGGGAAGAATTTCTACAATATAAGTTTATTGTTCTTTCTCCTGGAATAATATCAGCAAGAGAAAGTTGAAAAGCCCTGGTTTAAAATAGTCATTTTACTATAAGGGTGCTAACATGTGACCAGAAAAGCAACAAGTAAAATTGTCCATTCTCATGAGAGAGCTGGAAGCAATTTTGTAGCTTCTACAGTGCTGGTTCAAATGTATCCCATTTGTCACAATGTGTGGTGTTCATGGAATTTAATTCCTTGCCACAAACATTATTAGAACACACCCAAAAAGTTGAGGTAAGCCTATAATGAAATCAAACTTTTTTTTTTTTGATAAGTCTATATGAAATCAAGCTACAAGATTCACATGAGCAATATCAGCTAGAATTTGAAATCAAATTTAACACAGTCTACACATATATGTAAGCTTAGCTAAAAACCAGCCACATCATAATGCCTATGAAAATAGTTCGCAATGGGCGAGGATTGCTATAGTGCTTAGTGAGACCGTTAACTCGTTAGGTGAACGAAAGAAAGATACAACCTACAAAAGGCTGCAAATGATGCAGTAGGTTTGGGTCAAAGGCTGCCCCTAACCCAACCCTAAAAATCGAACAAGTTTCCTATAATCCAAGACAACCCTCACCAAGTATATCTTCATGCACATAGAAAGAAAATGTAAAACATCGAAGAATAAGAAAATATTTCTTACAAATGCCATGTTTTTCAAGGAAATACCCATAATGATGTCTAACAAAAGGATCAGTATAAAATCTTCTTATTTCCAAAAATCAAATTAAACGTTGATGACATTCACATCTGATGATGTACACCATATACCCATTAACCAGTCAAGAGGGAGACTTCACCTACATAATTTCTAATCTCATGGTATACATGGACTCATGCAACTGTGCATGATACTAAAGTAACCTTTCCAGTAAGAAATGAACTTCGAATATACCAGGCAAAGTGGTTTTTTTATTTGAATATTAGACGCATGATGAATCCCTCCTGCTGCAATTAAAATGGTGTCCCCAGGCCTGCAAGGGAAAAAGGTTATTAAGTTTTAATCCAGCTACCTGGCCCAAGAATGACATATAGGCAGATGTAACTTTACACACCTTGCGGCAGTGACGGCTGTCTCAATGTTGGGGAAGACTCCAGGCTCAGATAAATCTTTGACTGATCGGTCTACTCGCAGCCACAAGCGAGGGTGACATGCCAGGTAACACCATCTGTGGCAAACGAGGGCGGTGTTATACCGATCTGCAAACTCAATAGCAATTTGTGACAGAAAAATCGTACAAAATTATGTTATACATGCATTGATGTGAAGTATACTAGGTCAATATGATTCAGCTCTGGTATGACTACAACATTCAAACCTCCATCTCATTGTCATAGACTTGTCAAAATCACACTGAACTCAGAAAGCTTTATAGTATAACTCAAGAATGTTAACGATCAAAAAAGAAAAGTACATTAACAAAAAATTCATACATTCAAAGTGATTGACCTAGTTTCTTCCTCCCTTGCAATCGTTTTGCGATTGTAGTGGATTTCTATCTCATCCCCTTATAATCTTTCTACATTTATCTTGGATCATCTCTCTCGTAGGTTGAGGTAGGTAGGGTGCAAGTTAAGTCAAAGGTTAAACAAATTGTATTATCAACTTCTGAGAAAATATTTTAAAGTACATTTATTGCCCAACACAAAGCACTCATAATCTGCATTATGAAATCCAGAAAGCAAAAAAAAAAAAGCCCATTTCTTTGAACTCATAAACATTAAAATTTGCACCAAGATATGAACAACATGAACTGCAATCAGAATCAGACTCATAAAGCTTGTAACTTTACGAAGTTTTACATGCCTTTTAGCTCCATATCTTCTCGAATTTTATATCAGTATATTTCAGATCAACAAAAAGTGAATTGGGCAGATAGCTAATTAAACCCCAGTTTACAATATCTAATGCATATTCTAGAAATAAATAAACAAAAATTGCCTTTACCATCAGACTCAGCAAAAACTACACCCAAATGAATGAAAATAAATCACCCAACAAGGAAAAAAGTTATCTTTAATGAAATTAACGGTTGGGTTTTACTCTTAAACCATAATAATTTGATACACACCCAAAAAAAAAAAAAAGAGAGTTAAAAAGGAGTACCTGGAATTGGAGAAAGGAAACTAAAGATGTGCATAAGACAGCCATCATCAAGATTGTTTATTGGACATAACGAAGCTGGCGTTAAGCTCTTTTTCTTTCGCCTCCATTTTCTCCCGTTTTCTTCCTCTTGTTCTTCTATCTTCACCTCCATCTCCACGGCTCTCTCTCTCTCTCCGTGGATTTTTGGAAGATTGGTTAATGTTTTTGACTATGACCAAAAGTTACGGACAAGCACTTCCCCTCATGGATTTGATGCTCCGTTGCGTATGTAATTTGGACAGGGTTCGGACAAGCCCAATGCAACACAAGTAAGCCAGGCCCAAACTCAGTGCACAAGTTTACCGAAACTTCAATTAAAAAAAAATCACAAATAAATAAATAAATCTGTAAAAACAAAGATCGAAACATGCATTTTAAATATGATTAGCAGAGAATTCGCATATACATTTTAAATAAATATACATTCAAAAATCACATTTGGTAAAGATAATTTCTCTAAATTTAACTATAAAAAAATCAACTTTAGTTAATTTAACTAATCATTTTTTCAAACTACTTTAATTTTTTTTAAAAAATTTCTCTAAATATTTTTCTATTTTAACTAAAATTATATTTTATTAATGAAATCATTTTTTAGACTTTTTAATAAAAATCTATTTTGGTTAAAAGAAAAAAAAAAGTATGAGAGAGAAAAAAATATTAAAAAAAATTTAATATTCACTTATTTTTTTTTGATTTAAAGAGAGTTTATGATAAATGTTAAATTTGACATTTAATAGAGACTTTGTTAAATAGTAATTTTTGTGTGTTTAGTAAATTTTTTTTAAAAAAAGGAAAAGTCCACATACCCCCCTCAAACTACCACCCAATTGACAATGTCCCCCCCAAACTTTCAATTGTGACAATGTCCCCCCCAAACTACCAAACAAATGACAATGTCCCCCCAATGGCAACAAAGACAAAAATAACCCTCCAGATTTTTTAATAAGATCAAATACCCTTTTTTTATTTTATTTTTTAAAAAGTAATTTTTTTTAACGAAAACTTTATAATTTTTTTAAAATTTTGAATTTGGCTAATTGGGTTGGAATTTTTTTTTTTTTTTTTATATTTTATATATATAAAAAAAATTGCTAGTTTTTTTTTTTTAGTTTTAGTTTTTCTAATCCTTATGAATTCGAAAATAATAATAATATAATAGTTTTTTTTTAAAAAAAATAATTATAATTTTTTTAAAGGAAAACGTTATAATTTTTTTTTATTCTTGAATTTGTCCAATTGGTTTGTAATGTTTTTTTTAAAAAAAAAAAAAATTTGTTTTGGTTTTTGTTTTTGGTTTTTGTTTTTTTTATTTTAGCTTTAGTCTTTTTATAACCCTTATGAATTGTAGTGTTTTTTTTTTATATATTTTAGTTTTAGTTTTTTTAAAGAAATTATTATTTTTTATTTTATTAAGGGTATTTTCGTCCTTAGGGGGAATATTGTCATTTGTTTGGTAGTTGGGGGGACATTGTCACAATTGAAAGTTTTGGGGGGGACATTGTCAATTAGGTGGTAGTTTGAGGGGGGTATGTGGACTTTTCCCTTAAAAAAATTAAATTTAAAAAACTCAAGGTAAATGCTCTTTTAGTGGCGTAACAATTAAAATCAACTCTTAAGTTTTTGTTCGACAAGCTCTTATTAATTTAAATACTAATTTTCACTATCACGTTTAGCGTAAGTCCAACAACACTCTGCAGCCCCCACGTCTCTCCCCCTTTCTTTACACTCCATTGACTCCAACAGCTGCCGTGTGACCCTAGCCACCACTGTTAACCAAACCCTAATCTCACAGAACCTTCATCCTTTTACCCGTTTGCTCCTCCATTTACCCACTGGTGTCGCAGATCACAACGGCAACTCGCGAGACGCCAGCCGGTCAAACAGCACTTACAGTCATGCTTTTCTAGGTAGAAAGGAATGAATCAGGAAACGATGCAAGGATAGTTATGTGAAATTTAATTATTTGTATTTGAGAGAATTTCTGTTAATTTTTGGAAGAAATTGTGTTGTATGAACGTGCTTGTTAAAACGCGTGAGTGGCATTTGAAGTCTTGTGCGTTTTTTTTTTTTTTTTTTTTGTCGCACATCAACTGCTTGTTAAAATGCATGCATCATAGAGTTATTTAGAAGAAACCAATTCCCGATTCATTGCTTTCTATCAAGAAAACCATGGCATAGCTGTTTGCCCTACTGGCGTCTATCAAATTGCTGAGCTTTGCTCGCCGAGAGGGACTTCTTAAGAAGCTGGACAAGTGGAAGAAATGCTTGATGATGCGGAGGAGAAGCAAATAGACTGTGCTCACGATGCCATGGTTCAGAAATGCTTCTCCTCCGCATCATCAAGCATTTCTGAATTGTTAAGAAATGGTTCAGAAATGCTTGATGATGTGGAGCAGAAGCAAGATAATGACTGTGTTTCCCATTAGCGAACATGTCATTCGAGTACCGCCTATTAGGCAAAGTTCACTATGCAAAGTCCTTGAGGCACATCTTGAGGTAGTTTAACGTTGTACTTGCTTTGCAGATACTGGTTATCTTCTGTGGAATTAACGTTGTAATTGCTCAGGTCATGGGAAAAGAGCACCTTCAAGGGCTAGTTCTTATTCTGCAAAGTAAAATGAACTCATTTGGTCGGGGAGAATTGGAAAAATATCCATTTAAAGTTGAGCTTTTCCAGGTAAGTGACCAAATTTAAAATTTCATGCTCTACTTTTGCTCGAGGGTCTAACCAATATTTGTGATTGTTCAAGGCAATTCGTTCTTCACTTGATATCGAACAAGAAGCAAATTGTCAACTGGATTTGGCTTAATTCAAAGGAATATACAGTACTGCTATGGTTGTTCCTGCTCTTGAAGCAGTGTTTTCTGCTGGATATTTCCTTACTATTGTGGGTATTTTTTTAGTTCCATTTAACATTAGTTCTGCACCCTTGTAGCACATAGGTTAGATATGCACCATCATTTACAGAAGATAGAATTTAAAGGGCATGGTTGAAATCGGCTGATTGTCTATCACAGCTAAAATTTGACCCAATATTAAGGGTGCTTTGAAAAAAAAAAAAAAAATGCAAGTCGTTACTGTGAGGGCTGAATTTGAATTGGCTATGTCTGGGGGCATAACCTAGATTCAACCTGTTTGTATCCAGATTCTGATTAGATTGTACAAACTCTGCTTCATCAGTGTGACACAATATTCAGCTCAACTCACAAAGAGTTCATCAAGTGTATATACTTGTCTAAATGAGCAGTGGTCACACTTAATTTGCTTTCTTATTAAAAATTCAAGCTTGTACACCATGATGATAACTTGATAGCCTCTTGATAAATTTGTATCAGTTCGTTCAAGATCATAGTATTGTCCAACTCTATTTTTAACACCATGTCATGGCTTGTTTTACCTTCAGATTACTGACTTGTTGGTCAATATTATGAAGCAGCTTTTGGAGCCAAAGCTTGAGATACTGAATGCTGACGAAAAGAGAAGGCTGTTAAGGAAGTTCATGGTGGAAGATAGGCAGGAAATTACATGTTTCCTGTGATACCCTTATGGTGATAGTGACTGATGAGAAGACAGGCAGTTTCACTTTTATCGCTTAATTAATACATTCATTCTTTTGGTGGATATTGCAATTGTGTGACTATTTTTTTTTTTTGGTATGTGTGTATATATATGTTAGTGTCATTTTTTTTTTGCTGATCTTCACATATATGGTATGGTATTTTATTCATGTCTATTAGGACATTCTTGATCTTTTTTATTAAGTCTGCACCTAATAAAATCTAATATTGATTTCATTTTAATTGTGCCTGAATGTGTAAGAAAAGATAAATAAAAATTGAGAGAGAGGCTCGCATCTTAAGAAGAGTTCTTTAACTCCATAATGAAATCAAGCTGTCTTCAACATCTTGCTTTGAGCATTCCATAAAGTACTAAAGGGAAAGCTACATCAGAATTCTTCACTTGTTCATGAATTTATGAGGTACTTCTTTGGGAGGGAAAGGTAGGACAGGGATTAAAAATTCTGCACTTAACGGATGAAGCTCTGTTTTGTTTCATAAATGTAGAATTGTGCAAGTCCAATGCTGACTGCTGCTTAGGTGTTGATTAAAAGGCAAGATTGAGGCCATCTTTTCTTTGAGGACTTAATTTTTTTTTTTTTTTGCCTTTTGCATTATTCATAAAAGTGCATTTTATCTTCGTTGCTAATACACATAATAACTTGAAATGACTGATCAAATCATTGCACACTTACTTTACTTATTCTTAGTCTTTTCCAGTTTCCTCGGATGCTAGAAGCTGATGCAATTGCACGATGCTATGGGCTGGAGAAGGGACAAATTGTGAAACTTACTTTCACCGGTGGAGTTGTTGATTCCTATGAAACTGTGTTGTGTAATACTTCCTCTACAAACATTTGCTACTCCTGCACTGACAGCATGCTAATGCCATTATTACATAGAGTTGCTAACATAAGAGCAAAAGAGAAATGGGAATGCTTTTTGTTAGGTCTGTGTTTATTTTCTTGACAAGCTTACTATGGCACCATAACATGGAAACAAGTTGTAGGGTTGACTAGTTTGTTTACGAGTAATTCGTAAACAAGGACTACTAGACCTTGCCATGTCATCAAAGTACGATAATTGTGGATAATGGTGTGATTTCTAGTATTTCTCTTTGTTTGTTACTAGTTTAAATGGCATAGGAATTGATGACATGTTATGAGGTTTTCGCGCGGCACCATGTATATCTGCTCATTTCTGCTATGAATTTTTGAACCGAGTTCAGCTGAAATTTGAAAGAGCATGACCCCTTATTTCATCGGTGAGAGTGAGTTCTGAAAAACATGCTATTTCTGTTATGAGGTTGGTCTTACGAAATCAATATTGTGCTGAGGGCCGAGGGGAGTTGCTCTTTTATGGATTTGGAATGATTGTAAAATAATTTGGTTAAAATGGAATGCCGATAACCGGAGAAAGGGACGAAATGAAATTGCTTCTATCTAGGTCAGCAGTGGCAGCTTCGATCTAACAAGGGTATGTGCAAGTCAGTCTTGCATTAAACTTTTCGAAAGGACCATACTGTAATAATATTCGGGCTGTGCTGAAATTTTCAGTATTAAAAACTTATAAATATCAATTTATACTTCTGATGTACTATGTACACCCAAAAATTGATCCCTTGTACCACCCGCTTAAGAGAAAGATGATTGTTGTCTGCCAAATTTCATAGGCTGAAGCATGGGGTATGCTCCTCAAGTGATGCGAGAAGATAGAGAAATGTTTGTTTTTATTTTTATGTGCGTCTCTTATTTAATTTCATATAAAATATATACAAATCTATCATTAAATTTGTATAACTCACATGTGAATCTCACAAATTCAATGGTGGATTTAAAATAAAAATGGACAACAAATGCGTAGGAAGAAGACACCAAACACATCTCAAAAAGATATCTTGAGATGGAATTATAGAAGAGCACAAGCGATGAATAGTATTGCTGTGGTACCAAAGTTTGATTTTGGCATTATGTATTGTGCAGTGAACAAGGATGCCATTGGTTTTCTATAATGGGACTCTAAGATCATAACAAAGCTTTGGGAGCTTGACTTGGTTCCTCATTGCAAGGCTTTTTCTTCATTTTCTCCATTAACCGCATCCTCTTCCTAGTGATGAGTGGCCTGACAAGTGGTTCTGATTGACCAAACTTGCTACATGTACTAAGATAGTTTTCGACTGTTGCTTTTATTTTAATATAAATTAAATAATTTAATTCACATTTTCCTATGATTTTTTTTTTTTAAACCATGATTTAGCATAGTATAAAAACAAAAGTCTCGAGTACGAACTTGATTTTGCAATTTACTCATCATTTCAGTTAAATATTTCACATTTTAAATCTCGCTTATTGAGAGAGTGTTTCAACTCACATGTGAAGAGGAGTCCAATATCATTCCAACAATTCATTTTAGTCCCTAATGTGAGTTTCTAGTACAGCACACCAAATTCTTACTACCTTGCTTCTACTATTGGCAAATCAATTTAAAACCCTCACCTACTATTTTTTAAGTTTTTAACCAAGCTCACATTTGTAATGAAACTTTTAAGGTTTAGAAAGATGGAGTTCAGATGGTTTTTCTGCATATTGTCAAAGCAACAAAACAGATTACAACAACACAAGAATGATAGGAAAGAAGAGTAATATAAAGAAAGAATCAGAAACCGAAAGAACAAGAACTTTGCGATAAACTTACACTAAGCACCAATCCAGTAAAAGAGAATTACTAACCCCTAATAAAAACTAATACTAACCCTTTTTTTTTTTTTTCTTTTTCTTTCTAATTAAACTAATACTAACGTTAGATCAAAAAAACCCTAGCCATAAACCTAATTATGACAAGACTAGACTTAAACTACTAAGGCCCTAACAAAAACCATGACACCTTAACCTGGACCAATGGGTTAATAGGTACGGGCATCTTGATTGGCACAAGAACCGAAGCCTTATTGGCTTCCAAATGAGGTAGTTCTTCTCTAGCCATCAACAAAAGATAATGCCTTTTGACAACTGAAAGAGGTATGCTGTCAAAAGGCATTCAATATAATTTTTGCAGAACTAACCCGCTAGCATTTACCCTAGTTATGTCACAGAGATTCACAACCACAGTAAAGAAAACAAGAATATACAAGCAAAAAGTGTGAGCCACAGTCATTTCAAACCAATTGACATAACGTGTTTTAAGTAACTTTCATGTAAGCCCTTTTTTTTTTAAAAAAAAAGCTACTTAAAACACACTATATCAGCCGGGGAGGTGACTCCCTAAGCAGGAATCTACTCCTAGACCAGCAGAATTAGATGAACAAGCTAACTGTGATAAATAGGTATGAAGAATGACATTAGTCAACATGTTATGGTCTTCAGCTTGGAAGAAATGCAATGGTGCCTACAGTTTACAACTCTGCACATGTCAATGTCATCAAATTCACACAAAATTATGATTTTACTATTTACTAAACATATCCCGATAACAGACTAGATCTGAAATTTAAATATCTAACTACAACAGGTATTATTCAGATTTTGTTTGAATACTTTCCTGGACAGAGGATAAGCCTAAAATATTAATTAAACTTTAAGCAACACTAGGGCTAAAATACAAATAAAGAAACTCCAAAACCAGTACAAGCATATATTCAAAGTCCTAACAAAATCAAGGTCTTATCATAAGTGACCAGCACACCAATTTCATAATGAAGTTTTCAGAATATTAGTTAGTGGCCATACTCACAGAATTGGCATGTATGTATCTGCCAAGACTTAAAGATATTAAGTAGGATGACTCTTTCACGCATCAGGCACATTACATATTAAATCACACACTCGACATTCATCACCATAAGGATACAGACCAGTCAAGTAGTCAACCTCAAACAGGGATAAATAGTTATAACATACTACTTGAAACATGCACAGGCGCAATTTTTCTAGGGCCTTCCATTATAATGATGTTTGAGGTTCCATGATCCACACTTGATAAAGATCCAGTAGGCTGACAATAAAAGAAAACCTTGGCGTAAATGCATATATTTGCGTATGGAAAGCATATCAATAGGCATGGAAGAGATAAAGGAAGGAATTACCCTAATAGAATTATAAAAAATATCTCCATTCATTTAGAGGCTTCAACCTCCATAGCTCCACCATCTGCAGGCTCATTGTTTGAAGCGTTCTCTGTAGTGTCTATGCAAGGACTGCTTTTAAACTGATCAGCATGTTGGGGCTCAGCCAATGGGCAAGAAGTCTTAGATCCCTGGTGAGGAAAGTTTTGTATACTCTTTGTACTCTCTGGCAAGTAGCCCCCCATTGGCAAGTTTGCTAAGCCTGCTGCTCTGTGGTCACATGGAAGTTTTGCGGAAATAGGTGATTCAGGGGTATCAGGATGTTTTCCTGGCAACTCCAAAGGCCTATGAAAGAGCAAATGAGCCACGGTTCGGTCTATGGGATTGGTCTCTGTTTCTATGTCAGGCATCCCTGAATAACTGCAATACCATATGGTTCAAGTAAGGAAAATATCAAAATAAATAATAAGTTTGGCATCTAACACAAAATGGATGTAACTGCATCATAACTAAACTGTAATGTTGATACTCTTAAGCATTCAACCCAAAAGCTTAAGCTGGAAGGTGGAGAGGCCCAGTTAGTAAATGAACTTGTATCAAGGTATGACCTCACCGGTATGGTACCTTCTCTAACGCTAACCCACGTGGTAATCCAACAGATATAGAAACATAGATGCAAATGAGCCAAGCACATTGGGTCCAGTTTCAAACAAACTAGGCTCTAATATTGTTCTAGAGCATCCAACCCAAGAATTTATGCTAACAGGTGGAGAGATCCAACTAGTACATGAACAAGCATTAAGTAACACAAGTACCCAGTATGGAACCTTCTCTATCAAATACCTTCTTCTGGGCTCAAATAACATAAACTTAATGGCGATTTTAACTCTCAAGTGTAAATAAAGTGATGCGACTCACCAAAAGTTAAGATAGGTGTTTGAGTAAGAACCATAGGATGCAAATGATGGAACCAATTAATGAATTCATTAAAACATTTATTTCAGAAAACTGGTGGAGAACCAGGTACAGAATATATGTCACATTCAACTTCTACAAAAAACGAGTTAAAAAAATGTCTGAAAGTGTTGTTATGGTTATTGTAAATATCATTCAAACTTGTACTTTTATACTGACTAAGCTTGTCACCTGCCTCAAGGCTGCTTGAATAATAATTTTGTATTATCTGACAAATCTTGCCCATAGTTTTAGTTAAAACTGGTACATTTATTTTCTGCCAATATCAATCACTTTCTCTTCATTCTTTTAAGGTAATCAAAAGATTAAGGTTATGTTTGGTACGCGGAATGATTATTTCTTGAAATAACCTATATTAATAATGGAAGAAGTGGAATGAATTCCCTTGTTTTAGGGACAATCCATAGGCAAGTGATACTCTAGCTTGGTAGTTTCCATCGCCCGTCCAGGGTTGAGCCCTGGGATTTGACGGCGGACTTAAAAAGCCACCTACAAACGCTTTACGCCCAATAATTATGGATTAGTCTTGTAATAGTCATTCTCACGGCCATGAGGGAATGACTATTCCAAAATAATCTATTTTATTTTTTCCATTTTTAATAAAGGCTATTCCAAGGAATAACCGAAGCATACCAAGTCATAATTCTTCTGACCCGGCCATAAAAATGTCACCTAAAATGTGGATTGTTGAGGTACTTAGAATGAGTATGAGAACATGATTTTTTTTTTTTTTAATAAACAATTGGCGTAGGAGTATGAAAGATACCAAGAGTCCTCATTGGCTGCAAATTGTCAAGATTTCTCATTGTCTGCAGGTGAGTTATCAAGAATTCTTATCAGAACTTAAATGATTTCATTATGTAATCATCACTCTAGTTATATATAAACAGAAGATCCAATGAATGACAAGAGTGGGAGAAAAAAAATATACAGTTTCTCTCATTCTTAGCAAAGTCAAACTATCATCCACCTTCCCATCAGATTTCTACCCTTCCTTTTTCCTGGTTAGTAATGCAGCAGAAATGTTCACTAATTCGAATTCTTTGGTTCATAATATTTAATTTCTAAGCCAATTTAGTTTTTTTAAAAAAGTCAGCAACAAAAGTCCATGATAGTTAAATTGAACTGCTTCCATGTATAGAAAAGGGAAAAAGAGGCGTCCAATTTGAAGATATAGACCATGATAACTGTATTAGGTGTACTAACCTGTTACAACCATTGCTTTCTTCGATTGCAATGACTTCATGTTCATCCCTGCTACTTTTGTTGGTACTGCTTGTATCACTAGCATAATGCCTTTGCATTGCACTTTGAGCCAACCGGAACAAACTATCCCGTATGCAAAGTCTTAATTTCATGTCCATCTGTAGCAAAACATTGTTATCATAAGTTTGTAACTAGTCCAACTTACTCTGTGAGGAAACCAATCCCCTTAGAAGTCAAGCATACCTTTGAAGTAATATCTTGAAGCCTGTAAAGTATTGTGTCCTCCACTGAATAATCATCAACTGCCACAGGGACTGTATTGGAATCATCTTGTTCGATAGGTGAGTTAGGATCCAGAGAAGGAAGAGTGTTTATATCTTCAACTTCAAGATCAGCTTCCTCAAAGTGCTGATTTTGGCTCTCTGAGGGACATATTTGAGTGATGGAATGACTACTAGATGGGACTTGATGACTAAATTGTTGCTGTTGTTTCTTAATGGCAAACATTGCCTGCATTTGCTGCCGCCTCCTTAATTTTTCAATTTTTTCCTGAGGTGTCATGGTCAGAGGTTGCACATGGGTTCTCACCGACTTGCTAACAGGATTTGCACCACCTGGAGAACCTTCATAAGCAGAAAGCAAAGGTTGATGCTTACGCTCAGCAGACTGAATGTGAGCAAGCACAGGCATGGCTGGATATGGATTTGTGAGATTCCCGTATGCCGCTGGAGCCACAAATGGATTGGCAACATGCTGATATTGCAAAGACTCAGGTCCTGGAATCTGCCTCTGTTGATTGAGCATTGAAGAGGGAGGAGACTGTAGGGTGGGGGGAGCCAATTTGTTCTCAAATTGTCTAGACGGGTTTCCCGATGGAGACCAGGTACCATACAAATGTCGCAATGTCTTCCCCTCACTCTTCACCTCTGATTTTCTCCGACTTTTCAACACTTTTGTTTGCTTAGAAGCCTGTTGTATGAATAAGAAATGGGAACAGTAGACAGACATTTTGGGTGAAAAAAGATTACAGAATTGGAAATTGATCTGAGTAACATAAATGTAAAAAAATCTTGCAGTCATCAGAATGTATAATGTCAGGCATGCACAAAGAATAAAAATAAAGACATGCATTAAAACAGGATTGTTACACATTAGGAATACAAATTCTCAAGATGGAAAGAATTAGTTTGAGCCACAAAATTTTTTTTTAAAAAAAATCCTGCATAAGGATTTTACAAGCTAAAGTGCACCACTGTTCCTTCTGTACTCATTATTCATTAATAGCACTTTTCCGGTCTTAACAAACAACCAAATGATGACTCTACTTCAGGCACTCTACATCATGAACATCATGCACTTGGCAGCCTACTCTGGTTGTTTTACATCAGAATGTTGTCAATCTGCGAAAGTACCCAAGTTCTACCAAGAAAAGTCAGGTAACAGTTCTTTCTCATACGTGCAATATCATATAACACATATTTGGCTGAAGCTACATGAAGATGCAGATTTTTATTCAAACTATATGAAACTTCAGACCTAATTCCACAAATATAATCACCATGCTAGATCTCTCCATTTAGTTTCAGAAAACACTTGGATAATACATCAGTATAAAATTGCAGCAAAAAAGGATATAATATTTTCAATAGGAAGCATATGTTTTTTTTTTCTTTTCTTTTTTTGGGTTAAGTAAGAAGCATAAGTCTCAATAAATCATAGCAGCGTAATTTAACATAAATCATAAGCCCTGTACACTGTCCAAGTGTAAAGTGGTAGGTACATTGTCTCTAGAACAATTGAGGGCACTGCCACGACATAAATCCTTAGAGACAGGAAACGTTTTAGGTGATCGGTATGGGGGCATTCAAAAAGTCAGACTGCAGCCTACCAAGACTCAGGGCCACCATTCTTACTGCTCCAGGTTTCTAGGGGATTCTGGCACGAGATGAGCCCATCAGCCCTAACCAAAGCTACCCCTATCCCCCATTGCCCTTTGTTTAAGCATTTGGTTCTGGCCAATCTAAGTTACTGATGGTATCCACACAAAGAAAAGTTATAGACAAGCCAGAAACTAACAAAATCTCCAAAAATGGAAAAATAAATATTAGATATTATAAGTCACCTGTCACAGGTCTGTGTCTTACGTTTGATATTTTTGGCCTGAAAATTTTAAATATGGACAACAAATGGTTCTAATAAAAGGAACATTGTTTGTCTATTGTCAGTTGACATTATTTTGTGGGTCCACCCTACGAGTACATTAATTGAGGTGCAATCTTGAATGCGGATTGCAGACATGAGTAGGTATCAAGTATTATACTATTAGAGGCTGAATCGGAAATTCAAAAGAAAAGTTACCTTATCCATAAATTCATTGGTGTTCACAACATTTTCAACTGCTGGTTGAGAGGTTGCTGCAGAGGTCTTCCCTACCATGTCGATATCTGTCTGCAAGAGACAAACAAAAGTAATGTGATTTCTATGGTTCACTAGTTTAAGTGAAAAGCATTTTGCACAGCAAAATAACTTGTATTACCTGCTCCTTATCTATTGGCTTTCTTTTACCTCCAGCATATTCCACATAATCTGAGATTGCCTGTGCATTCTGCATATCATGAAGCACCGGATCTTTGGTTTTCCCATGGCAAATAGTAAATGACTGGTCATCATGTTGCAAATATTCTGTTTTATTTTCCAATTGCTCAGATGCATTCCTTAGTCCTCCTGACACCAGACTTCGTGAATCCACAGATGTGGGGAAGGTTTTTTACCGGGCTGTTAGCTACATCTTGAGAAGAAGACCATAGCTCATCAGCACTACCAAGACTCACATTGCCAAAAATTGGGTCTTCATTGCTGCAAAATCATCACTTGTGAGGATATTGAGTCAGATGGATAGAATACAAGTGAAAGAGGAAAATAATAAAGGAAAAGCAAGTAAAGGAATATTATGGAAATGAAGGGACAAAGAGAATCTTTTCACAGTTAACCAAGCTCACCATGCTCTTTCATCAAATGTTTTTATTGATCAGTTGCACTTTTAGCTTAAGCCATTATGTTACAAACTCCAAGAAACAGAAAACACCAATTATAAAATTGAAAAATAAAAGTTTCATCGATATTGAATCAATCGAACAAACTTTTAACAATAGTTCCACTTTTTGGAGAAAAAAGAATCCAAGCACGAAAAACTGTCAAATTAGTTCCTATATTTCAACTTCTATTGTTTTCATTTCTATGGCTAAAGAACTCGGATGATTTGAGGCAAATGAGATGGCCATGACATTTGCAAAATTCTCACATTTTGTTAGATAACGTTAGTAACATAATTTTCTGCAGCATGGTCATTTGCCAAGTTCGGAAAAGAAAAAATAGAAGAAAATTAAAATCCTTTTATCAGGACGTTGTCAAGACGATCCTTCATTACCATACAGAGAGAAAGAAACAGCTATCTTCAATTACCTAAAAATTCGATCGAGATCGTCAAAGCTTCCAATGTTAACCCAGTCATAGTCAACCAAATCACCTTGTTCTTTACCTTCATGGGTATTTTGAAAAATTTCAGCATCTTTATCAAGTTGAGCCGCCTCTGCATTCAAAATAAATTACATTAGAGATGATAAGATCAAATTACAAATTATGCCCCAAATGTCGCTTGGGGCACACACACTCACAAAAACAATTTATTCCAATAATTGATATTTTTACCACCTCTTGATGAATTATATTTGCTACTTTCAGTTAAGTCGTTAGATACTTCAGTACCCATGGAATCCGGATCAGTTTTGGCAGCATTAGATAAGGACAAATCAGGCCATGAATCCATGCCAAATCCTGAAGCAGTAAGATCTTCATTGGTGTCAAGGTCAGAACTGCTCTCCAGCTTCCTGCCATATAAATCAATTTTAGACCCAGCTGTCCTCTGCTCAGTAGGCTTGATGTTAGCAGCATCTTGTTTCCATTGTTTCTTGTTGTGATAGTCTTCACTTGCCTCAGGATAAGGCACAATATGGTCACCACTCTCAGCACCCTCACCCCATAATATATTTGAAAGCTGAAATTATAAGTAGGTTAAGCATCACCATGACAAGTAAGAATAACAATGTCATCTAACCAGATAAAACATCTTTGAGTAGTTCATAGAATAATCGTTTGAAAAGTAAAAAAAATTTATGCAACCATGCAAAACTCAGCGGTGTATTTGTGCAAGCAAAAACAAAAAGTGCAGCAAAACCAATGCTGTACTAGAGCATAAGCATACAATAGTTGACGACCAACAAAGTAGAAGATGGTCCCAGGATCTAAAAGACTTAGGTTGTATTGTCATATCTCAGATTAATAGGTCCACTTTGTATTACATGACAAGTGAAGCTGCGACTCTATCATGCCAAATGGGGCTATATCAAAAAAGAGGAGTCATGACGACAACTGACAGTGTCACTTTTAAGATTACATGTGAAGTGGTAGTTTCAACTTTTAGTATGAAACGGGAATGATGGTACCCACTTTTTGCAATGACCTCATTTCTCAGTGACAAATGTATTTTAAGATATATGGCAGATATAATAGTAACACATCTTTGACCTTTGGTGTCTCTCAGAAAATAATTTCTTTAGGGCATTCTCACTTATCAAAAAAAATTTCTTTAGGGAACTCTTATAGTAGAGCAAGATTTAGCTTGCAGTGGCATCTGTGGCTCTTTAACCTATCTATTGGCTCAGATTAAGTATCATAAAACCCTCGGGAGCTCTAATCTTTCTCCAGTAATTGGTACCAACAGGAACTTAAATAATAATCATAACTCAAAATGAGAACCTCAAATTTTTTTGTTTTTTGATAAGTAATGTAATTTATTAAAAGCGAAGGCGCCCGTAACAACATAGACAGTATACACAAGAGGCTCCTAATGAGCAAAAGAAACCCAAACGAGATAAAATGTGAACCTCAATTTTTCAGTTAGACATTGAAAAATCATGGCTGGTGTTCAAAGTTGTCTATGTTTTCAAAGACTAAAAATCAAAAACCTCCAGAAAGGCATGGTTTAAAAGTGTGACATTGTATGCCGTTTGAAGGAGCACTTTTTAAGCGTACTTAAAAAAGTAAGATCCATGCTACTACCAATGTGAGAGAGGATCCTGCACTTAAAAATCATCCCCATGGGACATTGACTATGGTGGTGAAAACACATTTTAAACAGATAGTATTAAGTGAAGAATTAGATCTTTTTATAATAATTGGTATTAAGGGAAAGGAAGAGAAATTTCACATATCGTAGGGAATTATTTCTGAAAAACAATGCGGACATTAATAAACTCTTAATATTCACCATGATTCGAGCTAAACTTATTTAACATTTGGTGAATTTTGATTGTTGGAAGATAACTTTCCATTTTTTTTTTCATAAAATAAATTTATTAAGAAGCGCCGGACGGGCATAACACAAGTATATAGGCAGATACAAAAGAGAACCCC
>FXXK01001620.1:58882-79386 GCA_900184695.1 Betula pendula | reverse complement strand
TTTGAGCAATACTGGTGAGGAAAGTTTCATCATAGTCAATACCATACGTTTGTGTATAGCCCTTAGCAACCAACCGAGCTTTCAATCGTTCAACGGAACCATTCAGGAGTAAACTTCACTGTGAAGACCATTTGCAACCAACAGTCTTCTTATGAGGTGGTAAGGGAACAAGCTCCCACGTCCCATTTTGATGCAAGGCCCTCATTTCCAATTTCCATAGCTTGCCTCCAACCGGAGTGAGATAAGCATCATACACTGTCTTTGAATGGAAATACTAGAGAGGTGGGAAATAAAACAAGAGGAGTGAAGGAGATAAAGAAACTAGTAGATTACCAAACGACTGATAGGATGGTGAGTAGGCGCAAAGAACGTGTACCTTTCCGTAGGGCAATGGGCAAGGAGTCTGATGCAGGGGGAAACACTGGATCTGGAGACGGTGAGGATGATGGTGGAGGAGCAGGAGCTGATGGTGCGGTCGACCCGTATAAACCTGGAGTGGGGCAGGCGAGCGTGGGTGGCGACAAGACAGGAGGAGCAGAGACAGGCTCAGGAGAAATGAAAATGGCAGCGGATAGACGCAACATCAGGTGCTAGAGAAGAGTCACCCAAAGAAGTAGTGCAGGAAAATAGGAGAGAGACTCAACAAAGGTGACATCGGCGCTAGTGAAGTAGCGTCGAAGAACAGGATATAGCAACGATATCCTTTCTGAGTGGAGGAATATCAAGAAAGACACACTTAGTAGCACGAGGGTCAAGTTTATCAACCGAGACCTAAATTATAGCATAGCAAACACACCCAAAGACCTTAAGTGGCAAGGAGAACGGGGAGGAAGAAGGATATAAAAGTGAATGAGGAGAGACACCATCTAAAACCGAGGAGGGCATCCTATTAATGAGGATAACAAGCAGTGAGAACAGCATCACTCCAAAATTGTTTGTGACATGGGGGACATGCGATGAGACAAGAGACAACGTGTAACATCCAATAAATGACGATTCTTGCGTTCGGCCACACCATTTTGTTGTGGAGTGTGAGCACAAGAGGTTTGATGGAGAATACCTTTTATCGGACAAATAAGAGGTAAAAGGACCAGATGTATATTCTTTGGCATTATCCGAACAAAGATATGGATTTTCTGAGCAAATTGAGTTTTAACCATATTTTTCGGAAATTTGGAAAAATAGAGAAGAGCTCAGTACAATTTTTCATTAAAAATAACCATGTCATACGGAAAAATCATCCACAAAGGTCACAAAATAATGGAATTATTGAATGCGATATTAATGGGACCCCTATACATTAGAATGAATCAACTCAAAGGAACTGGAAACCCTACGAACAACCTAGACTTGAAGGAGACACCGATGGCTGCTTACTAAGCTGACAAGCTTCGCAAGAGACAGATACCTCAGGACGGAAGCTCGGGACTTGATGTTCAACGTAGGAAGGGAAGGATGACCAAGACGACAATGCCATTGAAGAGCGGAGGCCGACGACTGCAAAGCGCGAGAGGCAGGTGGAGGTGCGGATCCAGATAATATAAGCACCAACTTCATGCCCCATACAATCATCCTCTTCGTCTTGAGATCCTGAAAGATGCACAAAGATGGTAAAAACTAACTGAACAAATTAAGGGCTTTTTGTAATTTTACTGATGGATAACAAATTAAAGGGAAAACCAGGAACATGTAAAACAGACAACAATCAATGTCGGGACTCAAATGGTTAGTGCCTGAGCCGGCTACTTGGGAGAGGGAACCATTAGCAAGGGTGACACTCCGAGGTGTATCAACAGAATGATAATTAGAAAGGAAAGTAGATGAACCAGTCATGTGTTCATTTGCACCAGATCGATAACCCATGGGTCGCTAGTGGAGGATAAAAGACAGTGAGATGCAGTACCTGACTGAGCAAGAGTAGCAGTGGAAGAGAAGAGGCTCGCTTATAGGCTAAGTACTGAGCATACTCATCTTTGGAAATGGAGATCAAATCACACTCCAAATTGAGGCTTGATGGAGCAGGTGGTCCAAAGGGGGCTAGAGAATCTGCTGGAGAAACAACCTGATGGGCCAACCCAGATGGTGTGCCATGTAAATCCCAACAAGAGTCCACAGAATGATTGCTTCGACCACAATGAGTGCATGTGCGAGGCCCACGACTGCGAGGACGGCCACCGCCTCGAGAATCACGTTCACCGCGAAAACCACGACCACCCGAAGTGTGTAAATCTGATTTAGTAGTAGTCATGCTGAGTCGAATCTACCACAAAGTGTATCAACAATAATTGGAAAGCCCAAACACACAATAACACAATCAATAAAGTGTGTAAAAGGGATAAAAACCGGCACAAACAAACCTGGACCAAGTGGAAACGGGCTGAACTAGGCCTGAAGTGTGCTGAACCGGCCTTAAACTGGATTGAACCGGGATGAACCGGGTTTAAATGACCTGAACCGGCCTGAAATAAGCTGAACCGGCAAGGAAGCGGTCTGAACCGGGTCGAAATTGGCCTGAACCGGACCTGGGATGAGCTGAACCGGTCTGAATGGCCTGAACCGGACCTGGGACGAGCTGAACCGGTCTGGAAGTGCCTGAACCGGGTCTGGAAATGAGTGAACCGGAATACTGAACCGGACTGAGAGCTGCAGGTCGGGTTGGCTGAGAGGAAACGGGTCGGTTCGACCCGATACACAGAACCGGTGGGCTGACCCGATATGCGGAACCGTTGGGCTGACCCGATGAGCTGAACCGGTGGGGTGACCCGATATGTGGAACCGGTGGGCTGACCCGACTGGGCTGGCAGCAAACTGTACTGATGTATAGAAACAATAGAGATCTACTGTAATAACCCCTCACTGAAAGAATAAGATTGAACAGCACGGCATCCCCTGTCAAAACATAAACGACTCCAAATCGTACATACCACCGAAATTGCCGAATGTAAGTATTCCACCGGAAGCTCGCCGGTGAGATTCAGACAGGGCCGGCGAACACGAAGGGAGCAACTCCGACGAGACCCACTCACCACCAAGAGAACAACACCACCAACAACAGAGACCACCTCAGACGGCACAAACCACCACAGACTCCGCCGGCGACACCAACCACGACGACACCACTAACCGCTCCGGCCAACACCGACCACAACGGCGGCGACGACAGAGATTTCCGGCAGAGATTTCCGGTGAGGACTCCAACGCAACGTCCACCGGAACCCACGCACCGAGAGAACCAGACCACCCTACTCGTTGCTCCGACCACCGGCAACGGCACCAACCACCACAGACCACGCCGGCGACACCAACCAACCACCCTACAGCATTTATTGGAACTCAGGGAAGACAAAACAGGGATCCACGATCGTCATTCTGCCGACTACACTGAACCCACCATTGACGGAGCAAAGCATGGCGACGACGGCGATAGTTAATCTCGACGCCATCATTCGCCGAACACGGGCATTCAGCCCAGAGTCTTAATCGCAAGCAAGGTCTTCAAGGTTGATGTGTTCTATCGTGAACCACGACCGAACAAGAAAAGAAAGAAAGAGAAAAGAAAAAAATGAAAAAGAAGGAAGGGAAGGTCGTATAATATCAAAAACACCAGGATTAAACCTTAGGCTTTGATACCATGTTTTTAGGGTTACGTGAAAGAGAAAGAGGAGGCACGTTATATTGTTGTACGTAGCCTACCTCACACATATTATTATATAGGCTTTGAGAAATAATACAATGACCATAATACCTTCAAACCCTAATACATTATTCTAACACTTCTCAAATTAATTAACTTATAATTAATTGAGAAAACTACCCTCTAATATCTATTAGGGTGAAGAAAATAGCAGAAAGCGGAAAACAATGATTTGAGCTACAATGAATATCTCAAAAACATCTCTTAGCAATTATATCCCAAAATCCAAAAAGATAACAACAGCTAACTATCACAAAATATAATTCAAAGAATCCTCAAATATTGAAATACAATCAAACTACCTACGGCACCCATTATAAGGTAATCATAACTCATAACGACACCCTATTACAAGGTAATCGTCACTCATTCCATGTCTCATAACATATCCATATCGTTTCATCATCTTCCATAGTTAAAACATGCTTCGTATGTAAAACATAATTTATCATTTGAAATATCATCATGCAAATGAAATATGATTAGAGCTCATGACATCATGTCAGAAAATTATATTATTTCATGCTGTAAAAATATCTTTAGTTTTCGTTTGTAACATCATGTAGGAAAGTTTATTTATAATTTCATAATGATTTTTACTTACTTCAAACGCTTATCCTCATACTCGGACATCTCAAAGCTCAACTTCACGTTTCTACAAGCCACACACTAATATTATACATAACCCACACTAAAACCCTAATGAAACCTTAATCAAGCATCTAAAAACCCTAAATTGGCAAGATTAGGCATTTTTCAGTGTATTGAATGTTCGGTATCGGCATTGATCATTTGGTAGCATGTCGAATGTTCAGTCACTGGCAAAAAATCATCTAAGGGCAAAAGTCCAAGCTAAACCAAAATCTACACAATCTAAGGTTATCATATAATTCCTAAGATGGTTCTAATCATGAATATAACTTTTATACATATCTAAGTTCGTCCATTATCATTAAATAACTACCCATCATTAGATTTACCATAAATCCTCAATATAAGATGCTAAACCACAAGTTAAGAAACTAAGATATGAAAATGAAACTAATCAGTAGTTAAACAGGAAGATAACAACCTAGTAACATAAATGAAAACAATATTAGGCTAACAAAGTTATTGTAATAGTCCGAAAAAGTAATTAACCGGTAATTAACTTCACGGTTCGTCTCTCAGTCTAATTCCACAAGGAATAAGACTCAGGGATCTTTACTCTTCAAAAGATAATACTACGCAGTGAAAACATAAGATTTCTATCATTCTACTTGTGGTGACCCGATTTCATGACACTTTTTTTAAAAAAGAAATAAATAAAATGTAGCCACATCATCACAGAGGCATACATACGTACAAAGCCATCATCGACTCATAACATGAGTATGTCATCAGAGTTAACATAATGTTGTAACGGAAACTAAAATAAATATAACTGTGAAAGCACATAGCATAAGGAGTTGATATAAATTATATAAAACTATTCTACCATGAGTGCTATACATCAAAAGGAATGGCTAACAAAAAGCCACATACGACTTAGCCAAAATGCATCAACATGTTCATAATTACAACATAGTGATGTACAACAACACTAAACTAACATAAGTTTACACAAAATACCAACAGGCATACGTCGCCCTCCATTATAATATCCCAAATATGCAGCCACTGGATTATCATCCAAGTTCTCAGTACCTGCATTCACAACATCATCTAGGCATTCGTAAAGTTAACTACAATCACCCAGAGGGAAATATGAGTCAACAGGCTTAGAGAGTATAATCATCACTAAGTTTTCACACTAAGCCAACATTTCGTTTTCTACTTAGTTTACATAACAACTACATTTAATTTACAAAACATCATTCAATAAAACATGGAGTAGCTGATGAAATAAATACCGTAGTCATGAAATCACTTTGAAACATACAATTTAGTTGTAAGTATATGCATGTGCTCTAAAATACATATCGGTTGCACATAAATATAAACACATCTATAAATAACTTTGTACATAGTATATCTCAGGTATACAAGTAGATTTATTCTCCGTTCACCTTTGTCACGAACAACATACATATAAGTATATCTAAGTTAGAAACACATGAAATCATCATATGCAAACTAGTTGTAAACATTTATATACGTTATGCTCCATTCAAATTCATATGCATATTAGTACATTTAGCATGAAATTCCATAACATATAATACATATACATCATCAAAACATAAACATGCAATGCATGTTTTCACATTCATATATTTCATACATTTATTATCATTACTCTGGAGGATCAAATCCGACGACTTTTTTTTGGATATCCATTGCATTACATACATACATACATGGGAGCATCAACTCAACCACACATAAGGGCTTGAACCCATACAGCAACATAAAGGCATCAACCCAAATATTACGAGCCTTCTCATTCTGGGGCATCAACCCTGATATGTTAATTAGCTGTGCAAAAACTTTACTAACAATAGTTAATAAAAAGTATGTTGAAAAAGAACCAAAATTTATTATATAAACAGTTTTTGGGGTTGCTAAATCTGTTACAAGTACCATTGTATGCCTATTTTTTTTTTTGTTTAATTTGTTTAATTTAATTCGATCCACCCAATCGTCACCATAGGGCAGAAATTAACAGTTGATTGAATTTAATAAATTCCTGTATAACCTTCATTTTCTTCCTCTTTTTTTTTTTTATCGTTTTCATTATTATTATTTATATTTTTTGCTCTTCTCTTCTAAGACTTTTTCTTAAAAAAAATTTAAAATTATATTATAATGAAAAACATGCGCATAGCATGGGTTATAAGCTAGCATGTATAACCAAAGTAAGCCTTGATGGAATAGTTGAGACAAACATCAATCAAAAGTCTTTATTTGCAATGAATTCTTTCCTTGGCCCTCCTTGTTCAATACCTTGTATCTGAACCTCCGACAACTTTCCTTCCCTTTCGTTTGCCTTGCATTTCATATTTTTTGCTAATCAATTCCCCAATCGGCATCTTCTGCTAGAAAAGTCTATGTTTATATGGCCGAAAAAGAAATCTAGACTTATATGTTGAGAGGAATGTATCAACCCAAAGTTCACAATGCAGCAGAACAAATGAAATGATTGGGATACTAGCCGAAGTGATTCCAACAACTGGAGCCCATGTCCTTGCACTTGTATACACCAAAAAGAAGGTTGCGATGAAGGCTACCATCATGCCCGCCATGGAGATGTAGAGTGTGGCAAGTCCAAGCAGCAACTTTGATGGTAGTGACTTTAAGAAATCCTCTTCTGTGTATCGTGACGTGAGAATTGACAAGAAAATTACTATTGAAGTCGAAGAGGAACACAATGCTATTGCATCTGATATGAAGAATACCATAAACCAGTTACTTTTTAAAAAAATTGGAATCCCTGTTTCTTGCTGACTGCCACCTGGTACAGTGAAGGCTGCAGCAAAAATCACAGTGGCAATCAACGTTGCCACAAGCATGCAATAGTTTGCTGTGTCCTTCATCCACTTTTCACCAGCTTCCTGCAAATCTTTATGTGCCTTTATAAATATCTCTTTAGGTGTTTGGCCTTTTTTATTCTTCTTGTTCACGTATGACCGCGGCACAATCTTTTCTATCTCCTACAGTTGACCAAGTATAAATTGACACATAACAGTTGAACCATATATATACAACCAAAAGAAAAAAAAATAATAATATTATCACTCACCTTAAACCACAACAACTCCCGTTGCATTTGAAGGGCTGCTCCTGATACGATATTTAATCGATCTAAAGGAGCCAATTTTCCAGCTAAATGCAACATGTTCTCTTCGGTTTTTAAATTAGCATAGGTTGCAAGGCTCTCCTTGCTAGCATGTATCTCATATATTAGATTGAACACACTCTCATGTCGATATAAAATAGCAATGTGAAATATACTCATTTTATTTTTGTCTTGTTGCCAGATGAGGTCAGGATAAGAGCGTGCAAGTATAATTAGAAATTCAACATTTCCAACTTTTGCTGCTTCAGAAATTAAATCCATATTATTGTCAACCAAGTTTGATGAGACCTGTTTGTCTGGAATTCCAACCTTTTCCCAAAGTTGTTCAACTAATTGATGGGCTAATGTCTTCATCAAAGCTTTGTTATAGATCCCTTTGAACCCTATTGTTGAGAAAAGAATGTATTCAGAAATCAAAGATGGTTTGATAATAAAGAAATATTAAATCTATATAATTATTTTACCAATATCGATAATAAGAAATTATATTGAAAACTTTATAAAATAAAAATTCTAAGATAACTAAAGCATTAGATGCGGCTACTTATGTCCTAATTATTGATTTCTTGAGATAATTAAGTTTTGTCTTTGCATAACCGGGGCACTTTAAATCTCTTTTATCTTTTGAGTTTAAGTAAAAAGAAAGGCTAGCTTTTGACAAAATAGAAAGCCACTGCTCCCCATTTTCTTGTGTACGAGTGTATAAAAGAGACGATTACAAGTATTACAATAGATTGAGACACATAAAATAGAAATTAACTGAACTCATAGAACTTTCCTCAGTTTAGAAGTAGTATCATGTAAAGACTCAAGGAAATCAAATAAGAGAATTTTCCCATGCCAAGGTATAATTTGAGTAAAATTGACATCAAGTTGTGATGAATGTAATAAAAGAACTACTTGGGAAATGTCGTTTATATCTTTTCAGTTAAAGAAGTTTGGGTTGGAAGCAAACTAACAGGAGTTTAAGAGACTTTTCCAGAAACATAGCTGTCTTTCGCTGCCAATTGCAAATGGTTTCCTGGCTAACGTTTCCAACGCTTCCCAGCAGCATTTAGTGTCGGCAGTTTCTATGTTTGGAACCTCTTTCAGAATTGTCAATGCTATATCTGTCCATAAACACGACAAATTAATTTGATCATTGTCTACAGGTTGGTTAAGAAATGCTAATAATATTGTCGCTAATGCAATAAAAGTGGTAAATCCATCCAACTTGTGTAACTGCCTCAAATACATCAAACAAAAGTTTTAGTCAGATGTAGGGCATACCATACAAATCATTGTAAATAGTATGGTGAAGGAGCTCAATGCATTTTGCATGAGTCAACTGTCCAAGAGGATTGAGAGTTAGAGAGAATAGATACGAGACCATGTTTGCATGTCCTAGATAAGCTGCAACAATGAGTGGTGTGTCTTCATTGACATCAGGGATCGATAGCGCTTTATTGTTGAATTTCACCAGCTGCTTAGCAATATTGATGTTTCCTACTTGAGCAGCAGAGTGAAGGGCCGTAAATCCATAATTGGTTTTCAATTTCAAGTCATCAGGATCCATCAATTTCAACAATTCCTTTATAAAAGTGGTTTGTTGGGCAGTCGCTGCAATGTGAAGTGCTGTCGCTTCCACTTTCGTTATGCGAGCTCGAACACAGTTCGGGTATATCTTAAGAAAAGCCTTAGCAGCCGACAAATCACCTTTCATGGCAGCTTGAACGAGGGGAACACACAGGGCACGGTAGTCATCTAATGTTCTTTCCCCTGGAGCTTTTTATTTTTATAAAAAAAGATCAAACGTATTAATTACAACTTGTGGTAAAAAATCATGTCACTTGGATGCATGCTAAGATGTTGGATGAACTAATTTATCTCATGACCTTACGTATCTGCAGCAAGTGAAATTTTGTCTTCTTTCTTCTTTTTCCTATAAATTTGTGTGTGAGCATGCGTGCTTGTAATTGTTCTTTTGTTGCATCATTTGTTATTATTGTTTTGGGCGCCTACAGAAGATCCTTAACAAAACGTTCACAATGCAGTTTTTGCAAGGTGGAATATGGAACGGATAGCATGGTATGTATAAACACATTCGCAATACTTTTCCCTTTAGTTTTTTTAATGGTCAACATGCTGAAGGGCAGAGAATTTTATGGTAGTTCAAATTCTCAGTTTGTTTCTGTTTAAAATGTTTTCCATTAAAAAATGTTTTTAGGAAAATTACTTTTTTTAAAATGTTTTCTACTGAAAATATTATTCGGCATTTGGTGCATATAGAAAATCACAAATTCTTCTTATATTTTCATTTAATTATATTAACCTACAAAAATCAATTTTTATACACAACATAAAAAAAATATATATATTTTTTTAAAAAAAAACCTAAAAATTTGAATTCTAGCAATTTAAGAATGGGAAGCTGAAATTTAAAAAATGATTAAAGGTTTTAAAAAATAGAAATCATTTTACAAAAATTAAAGAAGTTTTTTAGGACAAACCGAAAATATTTTTTATTGACTATTATTTCGATCGCACCAAATATCAAAAAATGCGAAAAATATTTTCTATAAATCATTTTAAGCCGAACAAACAAAGCATAAAAACCAGAAAACTATATATATATTGTCTTATTAACAACTAATTGTTATATCCTTATGGGCATGAACTGAAAATGCTCGAGAAAATTAATAAGGGATTAGGCAAGTTTTGATATACCAATAGATAAATCGAAATTATTAAACTCGGTCACCTTTTATGTGATTGCATATGACCAGAGAGAAAGAAAGAGGCACTTACTCCCATTAGTTGGACTCAGGCTTGGGTGCTCTCCTTGTGCTGTCCCAGAATTCAAGCTACTAGTTGCTTGAGATATTTCAGAAATTGCCTCTGGTACTTGAGCTGAAAATGCTCGAGAAAATTAACAAGTGATTAGGCAAGTTTGATAGACCAATAGATAAATCGAAATTAGTTAAACTCAGTCACCTGTTATGTGACTGCATATGACCAGAGAGAGAGAGAGAGAGGTACTTACTCCCATTAGCTGGACTCGGGCTTGGCTCCTCTCCTTCTGATGGCCCAGAATTTGACGCAACTACTTGACATGAAAATGCTCGACAAAATTAACAAGTGATATTTAGGGAAGTTTGATAGACTAATAGATAAATAGAAATTAATTAAAATCGGTCACCTGTTATGTGACTTCATATGACCAGAGAGAGAGAGAGGTACTTACTCCCATTTGTTGGACTCGGGATTGGCTCCTCTTCTTGTGATGGCCCAGAATTTGACGCAACTAATTGAAATGAAAATGCTCAAGAAAATTAACAACTGATTAGGGAAGTTTGATAGACCAATAAATAAATCGAAATTAATTAAACTCGGTCACCTGTTATGTGACCAGAGAGAAAGAGAGAGGCACTTACTCCCATTAGTTGTGTCTGAGTTAATGCTAATCGCAATTGAGTCCGGTCCCAACTGTGTAGGAAACGATGAAACGGAAGAGGATCCTGCTGTAGAACGTTGACTACTAGAGGTGCAGGGGGAATCCACTGTTGTAGAAGAGAAACTTTGTTCATGGATAGCTTGTCCAAATTTAAAGACTAAATTTTTATCATGATTTGCGATCCAATTTTAGCAGGACAAACACATTGCATTAAGCGATCCCTCACAACAAACTTATTAATCCTTTTCTTCTTTTTTTCTTCTGGTTTTTCATAACCTTTATTTCTACCAGATTTGCAAAATAGTAAATAAGAACCACCATGACAAAAGTACCAAGATTTTGATTTACGGATTCGGAAAGAAGAAAAAAAAAAAGGTATGATGCTTTGTTAGTGTTAGAAAATGGAATAATATACTGATACAAGAGAAAAATGCTAGTCATGATCAACAATTATGGGGGAGATTTATTAGTACAGGTACTTGACATTACTTACTATTCCAATTCTAGGCGTTACAGATTGAGCTTCAGAGCCTCTTGAGCAGTCCGAAGAAACGGGGAGTCTTCTGATACTCAACCTCTTGCAGGAGTTTTGGCCAAAAAGTCGAGTAGATTTGTAAGATAATATTCCTCATTATATAGAGATAAAAACAGATGGACAAGACATTCTTCGGTAGTCGAGTACATTTACTTTTTCAAAGTTGTTTTATAATTCTCAAAACCTTTCTATAATAATTAAAGAAATCTACAAGAAATTTCTTCCGATAATACGCAAGCAAGGCTTTACTAAAGGCGCCGACCATTACGTATCTAACTGGGAATGTAATAGAATCGAGTGGGAGGTATTCAATGTTTAAGATTGATTTCATTTAATTTTATTTCGAATACGAGCTAAGTTCGAGCTTATCATCTAAATAGATACTCTATTTAAGTTTGGTTCATTTATTTTTCGAACAAATTCAAACTTTTTCATTAGCTTATCAATTAACTTATTCATTCATTATATAAAGTAAATATTATCATTGTTCTTTTTTTTTTTTGTAAATCTATACTTTTAGTTATTAATTATTGTTAGGATTTTATCATTTTACATAATTAAATAAATTAACTTGAATTTTAAACAATGCACTCTCAAGTTTATTTGTATGTTTTATAATATGTATAAAAGTTTATTATGCGCACCCGCGCGCACACACAAACACACTCATATACACATAAACACACATATCTATATCAACACTTTCAAAAACAATAATTCAAGTTATATCTGTCATATTAAGGAGATAATTTTATCTTTTAAAATACTTATGTTTCCATTATTAAATTAAAATAATATTATAAAAATATTAAAAATTACAAGTTTATACAAATTGAACCGGTTTATACAAGTATAGCTCGTTTATTAAACGAGCATACTTTTGTGATCATAGTCAATTCATTTATTAAATGAACCAAGATTGAGTCAAGTTTATTCGAGCCAAGCCCAAGCCCATTCGTGAGTGGCATGTTCGTTTACAACCCTATATCAAAGTGACCATCAATTTCCTCTATTTTTAATTAGTGGCAAATTTCATAAGTTTTAAAACTAGTGGCCATTTCCTAATTTCTCTATTTTAATCATAATGTCATCCAAACTTTTTCTATTTAAAAAAATGAGAAATCATATTTAGCTCCTAGGTTTTTATCTCATTTAGATTTAGTCCTTGAGGTTCCAATTTCAAAAATAAAATCTTTAGATTTTGCCAAAGTTTCAAATAGGTTCCTCCGTTACTTTTTGGTCAAAGTTAATAGTTTATCATCTACCACGTATTTCTTATTTGATACATCAACATCCATGTTAGCACTCATTGTTAATGCTACGTCAACAAGTGCCAAATCATCGATAAAAAAACAAAAAATCTAACTTGAGAAAAAAATACCAATCAGAACCACAAGAAGTGAGATCCTAAAGAGAAAAATATGAAACATCTAGAACTCAATATTGTGTTCCATTACTGTAACGCCCCGCCGAGTACTAACCAAACTATGGTTGACTCAAGTCATGCATGTTTTCTCATTCATATCAAAATAGTATGTTATAACCATGCTAATCACATAACAGTATCAATGTGAGAATCACTTGTGTTATGGGAATACACCTCAAGACCGACATCGAACCGACCAAGATGATCCTCTGCAAAAACCCTAATGTTAGACAACTTTCCCGAACCAAAGACACTGGCTTATGACTAAAAACTTATGAAATAAGGTGCTAGAAGGGGGGAGGATCGATCTTGGAATGGCTGGGATCAATCCTGGCAAGGGGAGGATCAATCCTGCCAAGTGAGGATGGATCCTAGCTAGGCAGGATCGATCCTAGAATGGCAGAAACGCTTCCCGATGTATTCAGAATGCTCCCGAACCCTAAAATGACTTAATCAAACCTTAGAACAACTCCTAAGGTTTCTGGAAAGGTTTAGGATTCAACCTAATCGAATTCTAAGGTCTAAAAACCAAAACAAACGGTCAAACAACACTGCTAAGGTCTCTAGACAATAAAATAATACTGACAACAAAAAAGGACACGAGCTACAACTCAAAGCAATCCAATAACCCTACTGGCCTATGGAAAATATAACAAATGACAACGATTGGTGAAACCAATCATCTTACTCACTTTGCGGGGTTCAAAAACTCTCAAAAACAAACTTAAATCAAAGAAATGATGCTCTAACCTTACAACTGTAATCTGACAGCGTCTCTACACCTTAGAATTTGTACAACATTGCTTAATGAAAGTTAAGAGTGAATATATAGAGTTTACGGCTACACTACAACATAAAAAAAAAAACCTAAAATCCTATTATGTCGCATGAGAATCGATCCTGAAAAAGGAATGATTGATCCTTACAGTTTCTGAGCCCTAAGGATCGATCCAAAAAACCCTTCAGTAAAGACTTTTCGGTAAGATGAGCCATTCAGTAATATGAGCCCCTCGGTAAGCCCTTCAAGAGACTCCAACCGTTCTTCGTATAGACCACCATGTGCTTCTTGTTTGGGCCCCACAAGGAGGGTCCTTGTCCTACATCAGTCACCCCGACTCGGACAAAACTCGTCTTCAAGTTTTCTTTGGAATACAGTGGCTCTTCTAGTGGTGGATGATCTTCATTTGGTTCGGTTGATAGCTTAAAAGGTTGTGGTTGCAGGGATTGCCTTCCCATCGACAATATAAATTTCACCTCAATGTCAACTTTGAACTTGACGGCGTGCTCTCACTCTCCATCTGTCTCAACAGTGTTTGATTTACTCGACAAAACATTACTAGAAACAAGATCGTCAGCAAAGTCCTATGGGTAAGTTCTTGCTTGCCAATAACCCTGACAGAAAGGTGCTCTTCTGCCCTACTTCACTCTCCCCTACATCGAAGAAACTCATCCTTGATTTCTGTTGGTGTACAAGGGATCATACGGGGGATGGTGGTCGAGCAACTTACCAATGTTGATCTTCTTTATTATTCGAAACAGTACACACCTGCGACACTGCCATCCGCCATTTGTTCCCCTTGGGATCTAAATTTTGCATCTACTGCCACTATGTTACCCATCCACCAGAATTTAAACTTGCGGTGCTTGTACATGGATCTTACTTGCAACTTTTGGTGTTTCTTCTTGGGCCTTGTATCCAATAATTATTGTTTTGTGACCGGCACATAATTTTTCGAATGGGGTTACTGTTACGGCTTTGTTAGTAGTGTGGGCCACCTGAGGTCAAACTCAATTTGACTATTAGTGTAAGACGGTATGTTTGTGTAATATTTAAGGCATCAAAATTGTACCAGATGTCCTTACAAGGACGCGCAAACCCTGTTAAGAGTGGGTAATGTCTCGGGTAAACCATATTTTTAACATATGACATGTCCACTTTCTCTATCATGTACTATAACATGTTTATGCCATAACTAAGATTGTCAATGCCTATGATTTACAAACTGAGTTCACAAAATGATAAACTGTATAAAATGTGTATTATTACTCACTAAGTTGTGGACTTACGCTTGTGTCTCTTCCACTTGTAAAACATGTTTGTTTTATAGATTGTTTAGATGACATCGGTTTCCTCAAGGAGTTTGGTCCAGCTGGAGGGCATCCTCCATTTGATATTTGAGGAGTTGGATCTGGTGTGGCTGCTCGGCATGTGAAAAGCTGGTGGGTAGTCTCGTCGCCATATGATGGATATAATCCACATGCTTTATCTTTTGAAGGCTAGGTTTTGATTATGATATTGATTTCTTAGAACTTGGGTTGTAACCTTTATGATATTTTGATGACTAGTCTTTGACCATACTTTTGGAGACATCAGTTATTTATGCTATGATGATGCTATTTTCAGGTATTCTGGTATATTATGTTTGTGGGTTATTAATTACTATATCTATTTATATCTATTTATATAAGTGACAAGTCTTCCATTGTAGACTCTTTCTTTGAGAGTGTATGATTCCTGAGTTTTAACCTTGGAAGGGTTAAGGTTAGGAGACGAACCACTAAATAATTTACTTGTTAAATGATTTTGCCAGGATGTTACAAGAAGGAAGACATAGAGCTTCGTTCTATTTCAAGTTTGAACGAAAAGCTGAAGTTCACTCTAGAGAGCTTCGTCCTATTCCTCGTTCCTATTTAAGTTCGAATGAAAAAGTTGAAATTCACTCGAGAGAGCTTCGTCCTATTCCTCATTCCAATGCAAGTTCGAACGGCAAAGTTGAAGTTTACTCCAGAGAGTTCCGTCCTATTTCTCATTCCATTTCAAGTACGATGGGAGAAATTTAAAATCATACGAGATGCTTTGTTCTATTTTTCGTTGCATTTCAGTTCGAATGGATCAATTTGAATTTACACCCCAGAGCTCCATTCCATGTCCCATTCTATTTACAATTTGGACACGCCACTAGAGAAATCCTTATTTCCAGCTGTTAACATAGTTTAGTTCAAAATGAACACTTATTAGTTCGAACGGAACTATTTTTTCTACATTATTCAAGAATGCGAATTCTCTCTTGAAGACCAAGTTTTTCTAGTCTATTTAAGGGTCTTCTTGACTTCTTTGGTAGGGGTTTTGAAGTCATAATATTTTGTACTAAGAGAGGCTTATGATTGTTTAGAGTTATCTTGTTGTTCCCCTCTTATAGTTTATTTTTCAAAAACCACCCAAATCTTCATCAACGAAACTTGAAGCATATTAGAGTTTTGATAAGAGAAGATCAAGAAGAAGAATTGCTCAGAGGTACTGGAGCTACTGCAGTAGGAGGCAAGTAGGTTTTACTTGTCTTGTACAAAGGTTTTGTAAGTGTGATTACTTACACACTTTAATTCTTCTTTAGTAGATTGATTAATGGGTTTATTGCCCCGTAGTAGTTTTACTTTTAAAGAGTTCTTCAAAGGTTTGTACTGCGTCTCCAAATTCTGTGTGTTAATTGATTTATCATTTTCATTATATTTGGTGAATGTTTGTGTGATTGCTTAATTTTAAATTTCATAGTATTTTGGCATAGACCTATTCAACCTCCCTTCTAAATGTTATTGGAGTAGTGGACTATTAATTTTCACATTGTTTTGTGTTCTTGGAGAGTGTTTTGGTACCCCCATTCCTTCGATCTTTAACCTCTACTAAGAATACCATGAAAATGTGCTGGTTTGTTTATCTTTACTCATACTAAGACTACCATGAAAATGTGCTGCCAAAGTATGAGAATTTTGAGTAACAGAATGCATGTTAAGTTGATCGGGATTGTACCATACTTGAAATTAAATTTCTTGATACCCTATTACATGTTTAATATGGTACATGATGGAAGGATAGAATTTTTCTCCAAATTGGGTTGGAGGAACTTCTTCCAACCCAATCTATAAAAATGACATGTGTTTCTTTAGCATGTGAGATGCACGTATTTTTTTTAATAGTACAGACAAAGTTGAAAAATCTTTTATTAAAACAACATGTACATCTCACATGCTATTAAAAAAGTGATACATGTTATTTTTATAATTGGGTTGAAAGAAATTTATCCAATCTAATTTGGAAGAGAACTCTATCTATAATGAAATTAGTTAAATGAGCATGCTTGGATGCTTGATGATGAGCTGATCTTTACAATAAAATAATGAATATTACCTACATTTTGGACTCTTCGCAACTAAGTTGTCTTTCATGGTGCGTATGTTTGATCTAATTACTTCTGGTACAAATTTGGAGTTTATGCTATAGATATAACAATTTTATGTTACAACTATCTCACAATGCTGATGTCGCTGTTCCAACTAATTTTTGGATCAATCATTGATAAAAAAAAAATTAAAAAAAAAAAATAAAAAAGCAAAAATCAAAAATTAAAGTATTGGTTGGGACAACCACGTCAACATTGTGAGATGATGAATGATTCTTTGCATTCTAGCATCCATCTGTTGTACATCTCTATTGAGTTTGGCATATGCTCCATCTACCATTAATCAAAACGAAAAAAAAAAAACACAAACACACACACCAACACCAATAGTGGATGAAGCATGCCAACTTAGTTGAGATGTAGGGCAAGATCAAATTGCATTTTTCTTGTGAAATAATTGTAAGATAAAAATAGGTATCTAGCATTTCTCTTTTATAAAACATTCTTGAAGAGAAAGGAAAAAAAAAAAAAACAAACAAGGAATAATATTCCACTAAATCTAAGAAATAATGTAAATTCTTGATTTTTCTCTGATAATTTTCTAAATTCAAAATTTGAATTGATATTTTTTCGTTGATTCCTTCTCAATTGCTCAGAATTATATCAAAGATTTAGGATCAAAGTTTTGTCCTCCCATAACTATAATGGAGAATTGCCTCATTGTCTTATATATACGATCAAGCATTAGAAAAGGAAAACAACATAGAAAGAGTTCCTTGGAATAAACTAGGAAGACAAGATAATTTTTTGAAATATAGCAATAAGAATGGAAGCCTGCCTAATAGTAGAAAAACTGTTCAGGCTGTTGCCACGTACATAACATGTTTATCTACTATCTAGTACTTTATAACTTGCCCATTATAACTTGCCCATATCTCTCTGTCACCCCCCACCAACCAAAANGATATTTTTCGTTGATTCCTTCTCAATTGCTCAGAATTATATCAAAGATTTAGGATCAAAGTTTTGTCCTCCCATAACTATAATGGAGAATTGCCTCATTGTCTTATTATTACGATCGAGCATTAGAAAAGGAAAACAACATAGAAAGAGGTCCTTGGAATAAACTAGGAAGACAAGATAATTTTTTGAAATATAGCAATAAGAATGGAAGCCTGCCTAATAGTAGAAAAACTGTTCAGGCTGGTGCCACATAACATGTTTATCTACTATCTAGTACTCTATAACTTGCCCATATCTCTCTGTCACACCCCCACCAACCAACCCAAAAAAAAAAAAACAACTCCACTATGATCTCCAACCCACATAAAAGATTCTGGCGTGCACTAACCACTTATAATAATCCTCACTTTCACGAACTGAGGCACCTTCGCTTGTGTAAAGACGAGTGGTAATGTGAATCGCATTATTGGACGGTGAGAAAGGTGTTAATACACTAATTGCAATTCACAAAAAAAAAAAAAAAAGACAATAAACAAAACAAAACAAAAACAAACACTCAAGGGGAAATACTAAGCAACGATTACTATAAGATAACAAAAAATAATTCAAGAATCATAAAACGTACATCCAGATTGAAAGAGCTTTGACGAACATGATGCTCATCCAAACATGACTTGTCAAAATATGTGACAAGGTTATCAAAGTTCCTACAGTAATATATATATTAAACGAATTATTGTTACAATCTTCATGTAAAACTTATCTTTGAAACCTTTAATTGATTTATAAGGAGATCGAGAGAGTATCCAATAGTTCATATACATAATTAAACACGGTTAAAATTGTACTTAAGATATGTGTAAACACTTAGAATTGTTCGATCATCATAACAATTATTATGCATTTTGATACGAACCTACTAGTAACATAATAATAATAATAATAATAAAAAGATAAATCGGTTATTTTGAGAGAACCGTGATCTCCAATGACTACTTCGAGTGAGCATTAACCTCTAAAATATAATAAACTGTATTCTAAACAATATTCAATTCATACCTTATTATTAAATATTTCTCATTTAAATAGAAGAATTGATTAAATGAGAAATTAATTACGTCTTGACTTTTAAGACTGGACTCTAACTCTAATAAGGAAACGTTCTCAATTTGAGATATCTCTATTTTTAGAAAATATTATACTCTTTATTAGTCTCTACCACAATACTGGACAATATTGTATCACATTTCCTCAATCCAATATCTCTTTTCTTGTCTCACTAATGAAACTTTGCAATAATCTCCATAACTCTCACTTGGAAACATAGTTAATTGCAATGTACACCTAGCCGCACAAGTGAACGGATGATAGAAAGCAACAGAAGTTGTAGGATCCATGAACACATTACCATATAAAAGTATGAGTCATAATTAATGAAACCCCAATACCACCTAATTAGTATACAATAATGTGGAATTTGAAGATAACACCAAGGGGGCCAATGGTTCCTCCAAAACTAGGCAAAAATTTCAGAACCGTCGAAGTGATTTGGAATAATTTTTATTTCCACTATGCGTGTGTTTTTATGGGTATATTTTGTAAGTGAATCATTGTTACTTTTTTTTTTTTTTTAATGTAAATGAAAAATTGTTACGTTTATTTTTTAAGCGAATCTTTGTTACGTTTTCTTATAAATATATAATTTTCACTCTTTTTTTTAGTGGCCGTTTGCCTTTTGCTTTTGCGATAGTGCTTCTTGCTTTTAGGATCGAGTCTACGACACTTTTTTTATTTTTGAAGGTTGCAGGTTACATACATGATTTCAGATCACATGCAATTAAGTAACTTTTTTTTTTTTTGTTTTTACGGCTCCCCAAGTCCCAAAAGGTGCTAATAAATAAATAAAAAACCAATTGAATAAGAGCACAACAATCTATCTTAAACTGCGATAAGTTGCGAAACTTTAGCACGCATCCGAATGAGACTTACTCCTAAATTTCAGTCGATCTTTAACCTCTCCTAAATTTCATTAACTCACACCAAATTAAATATTCAACCACCGGAGTTTCATTTATTAGTTTCATCTTCTTCTAAGTGTTATTTGGGATTAGTTTCGTCATCTTCAGGAATCATTGTTACTTTTGGTTTTTTTTTTTTTAAGTGAATCATTTTTTTTAATTAACTAATTTTATTTTTATATAAAAGAACCATCGTTACTTTTGGTTTTTTTTTTTTTTTTTCTCTAATTTTTGGAAAAGTTCACATATTCCGTCAAATTAACTACTACTCAATTAATAATATTTTTCTCAAATTTTCAATTGTGATAATGTCTCCCTAAATTACCAAACAATTGTCAATATCCCCTCAAGGCCAGCAAAAAGATAAAAATGACCTAATAAATTTTTTGAATAAGACAAAAATACCCTTATGAACTCAAAAAATAAAAATAAAAATAATTTTTCAATAAATAATTTTTTTAAACGAAAATCTTTATAAACAT
>FXXK01001620.1:46088-58869 GCA_900184695.1 Betula pendula | reverse complement strand
AAAAAAAAAAAAATCAATAAAGAGTACAAAGTAATCAAAACGGCATGAATGCTAAAGTCCGGTTTGATTTATGGAATAGACCCTTAAAATGGAATGATTATTTTTATAAAATAATCATTCATTTATTTGATAAGAATTTATTCGTAAAAATATTTATTTTATTGAAATACTTATTTCCTTACAAATAGGAATAACGATTCTTCTAAAAAAATAGAGGAATAGCTATTCCTTAATAAATTGACAACATTTTTCAAAAAAGTTATCATTTATTTTGTTATTTTCTTGTTAACTTAAAAAATCAAAAAAATCATAAACAAAACTGTAAGTCTCGGTGGGTGACTACCCACTATTCTACATGGGGGTGGTCGCACCACCCTCAATTCATTTGAGGGTGGCCTTGGCCACCCCCGATGAGCATTGAGGATGCCTGGCCACCTCCAATTGGCACCAGGGGTAGCCGTGACCACCCTTGGAGCACCCCGGGGGTGGTCACGGCCACCCCAAGGGTCGTCGGGGGTGGTCACGACCATCCCCAGTGCTCATCTGGGGTGGCCTTGATACCGAGAGTGACGCCCAAGAAAAATAATTATTTTAGATCATAAAATACCCTTACAAATATTAAAGAAACTATAATGTTCTAAAATAAGTAATAAAAAATATTATTTCTTTTACCACTTTGAAATGTGATTTAAAAGTTAGAAACCATTTCTTAAAGGATTCTTATTATGAAGTTGACCACTAAATATGTAATATGTGTAGAACACATGGTAAAATTTTGAAGTCTATTAGAATACTTTTAGACTCCAATACAATGAAAAGTGTAAATAAACTTTAAATTATAAAATGATGAAAATAGAGTCAAACGAACTCCGATTTGATTGATTCAAAAGTCAGAATTCTCATCTCATAGTCCTCTATCTACCCTCCAATTTTCATGATTTTTGAATTTTGATAAGGAGACGAAAACTCATCCAAACTACACAGCAGGGTGGCTGAACGAAAATAATAATAATAATAAAATGATAAAAATCTGGAGCAGCTTCAAAACATTTGCATTTCAGTTAGTCTCAAACCATGCTCAAACTATTAGTTACCTTCATAATGATGGTAGAACAAGTGGATAGAAGAAAGAGATTTGAGAATATTGGATCATTAATGGGTGATCAAAAACCATGTGAATCAAATAAAAATCTTTGAGCAGTCAGATTGTAAAAGCACCCTAGCTAGACGATAAAAGAAGAAGGAATGATCTTAGCCCTCCAAAGTCTTATAAAAAGGAAAAAAAACATCACTTTCACTTTCACTATCACTCGGCCTTTCACTTTCAAATAGACAAAAAAAAAAAAAAAAAAGCGAGAGGGTTTGGTTTCTTTTCTTCTCACTGCCAGAAAGATAAGCTAAGTTGGCTTCATTCGGTGTTTTCTAAATAAGTTATTAAAGTTAAAAGTTTTTATTTTTACTTTAAATGCATAGTTTTATATCTAGAAAATTTAAACAAAGTTTTAAACTCCACTTTCATATATTGTTTATTTAAATTATCAAAATGCCTTTATGATGTCCAAATTTAATTGGATATTCCATAAATGCGCCGTTACACTGCCCAAAGTTTTAAAATATTTTAAAACATTAGTTACACTAATGTTGTTATTCTACCAAAATTTTACAAAGATATAATATAAATTATTCATAATTATGCCGTTATGCCGTCTATGTGTTTGTTAAATATTATACCCATTATTTATAGTGATAGAGTTACTATATCCATTTTATGCAAAATGTTAAGCCTTTAGTATACTAATGCTGTTATAATGCACATTTTACTTTAATAATATTTTTGGCATTAACTATATAAATGCCATAGTAATACCTATAAGAAAATATGTGATAATGCTAATACCATTTTTATATGCAAATCTCACTATTTGGTCGTATCCGTGTACAGAGGGTGATGAAGAAGTGAGATAGGCATTACGGTGTAAAAAAAAAGGGGGGGTTTGGGAGGGTTTATTATTAGTAATAATACCAAAGTATTAGTAAATGAATAAATTGATAGATTTAAGAGATTCCTAACTAATGACAAGATTAAATTCAAATATTGCAGTATTGCCAATAATGCGTTCACTTCTGCAGTCTACAAAAACTGTAAGTATAAATTACTTATCGAGAAATGATACTGATTTTTATAATATAATGATTGCAGATTTATTTATTGACTGCCTAAAATTATTTGTATATGATTGATGCATATTGTGAATACTGTTGTGATTAATAAATATGTTGATAACAAAGCTAGTGAGAAGCAGGGGGTGAGGGCTTCTAGTGGGACATTAGGCTCTCGTGAAAGATTTAATAATAATAAGATGGGGACCATAAGCTTCCAGTAGCAAACAAATAAGCTTTATATGGAGGGAGTGTCGGCTTCAAAAATATCCGTTAACCGAGTATCAGCTCTTCACGAGTGGAGTGAAAGAAAAGAAATAATACTTGCATTTAAAACTGTCATTTCATCTCATTATTGTTTTATTGCTTTAGACATAGATGAATTTATGTGTTTCCTTGTTATGGGACGCGAAATGCATATATATATATATGTATGACTGAGGTTATATTATTTATTAGTTTTTTCATATGCTTATCTTATCAGTTGTATTAAATGGTTTCTATTTAGAAATCTTTTTATGTGATTTAATATTCATGTGAAAATATTGTTTTCATAAGTATGATAATTAATGAAATCAGTAATCCTTATATTTATTGAAACAATTGACTCACTTAATTATCCATGTCATTGTGGTAATATCCACAATTACATAAAGGAATGTGTAGGAATTGAGGATAATGGTCATGGTTCTTATGCCGATCTTGATATATATGGATGGGACTATCTATTGCCTCTTTATTATGATAAACTACCTTACTTAGTCTATATGTTGATATATATATATATCAGACTTATGTATGCGTCTTCTTTATTTTGTAATGTAACATTATTATTGTTACTTTTGTAAAAGTGCCGCATGTGGTACATATGTTATCCCTTTAGTGTGTTTTAATATGTAAGAATATCATGTTTATATTTATTTATTGTGAGATATTTTAGATTACTCTAAAGTGTCATATGAGAATTACCATTCTCATTAATAAGGATAAACATAAGTAAATGTGTTCTTAAATGTTTAGGTTGATATGCCAAGCTGATAAAATAGATTATGATATTGTACAAAAAAAAAAAAAAAAAAGATATGTACTTATATATTTATTCTACTGCGATAATTAATTATCTCTGATATAGTAATGTCACTTGGTTATTCGAACAATACCACTTACGCCTTGTAATAAAAGGTGGGGCGTTACACCGAGGGTAGTCTTGGCTAACCCCGATGTCTAAAGTGGGTGGCCGACCACGTACCCATTGGGGTGGTGTGGCCACCCACTATAATTCCATTACAAAAAAATTAATATTTTGGGTTTAAAAAAAATAAGAAATAAAAGTAGAGTTTTTTAGTAATTTTGGTTCAATTCCCATTAAAGCATATATGTTGTAACTAAACCAAAGAATAAGAATAACTATTACATTCCACATTCCTCTACTCTCAGTAATAACTATTCAATTTCCTGATGAATTACTCATTCCGCAAACCAAACGAGGCCTAAGAGCCTGTTTGAAATTGTGTTAAGAAGTTTAAAAATATTTTTAGTATTGATATGTTTGGTAAAAAACATTAAAAGTACTTAACTTTTTTACTTTAAAAAAGAGCCAAAATGTACTTCTTTAACTTGAACTCATTGCTAATAATATATATTTTAAATTAAATTTTGCGTTTTATTTATACAATTGCCAATGCCAAATTGTCATTAAACTCTTACATTAGACATGTATTTCTACTTTCTTTGAGTAAGATATGATTTAATTTACATTCAATTAAAGATATCAATATATACAATAAGTATATATGTTCAAGCCTAGCAACTAAAGTTCACATGAGACATAAATTACACTCATCACTTCACCATAGATACTATAGTCAAGGAAGCATTTTCGGTGCATACTTCCAATCCTAGATAAACTGCTACCAATAAAGCATATCCAACCCAGTCATGATAACCTGTTCAATGAAAAAAAAAATTATAAATTTAAACTAAGAAGTGCATTCTAAGAAATTTACCCAAGACCAGTTTAGATGGAGAACTGTTGTTACATGAAAGGTTAATATATAATCTTTTTTTCTTTTTTTCTTTGGATTAATGAAAAAATTTATACCAACCAAAGAAACTTTACACACCTAGCTACCAAAGCTAGCACACAACTATCTGGCTACAAAGGCAATTGCCAAAAAAAACTAACAAACTAGCAAACATAAGAGCTACAAGACTACTTCTGGATAGTAACACCAAGGCAAACTAACCAACTTCAAACAGCAGCATTCTCCAAAACCAGCAGCTGCAGAAATACCACACCCTTTTCAAACACCCTAGCAGTTGTTCCAAAAGGCTCCACATTCCAGAAGCATTCTAGGACCCGAAAACCAACTCCAACAGCAACACCACAAGAGCCAAAAAACACCCAAGCACAAAGTACAATCAATATAGAATATTGTGAGCTTATGATAGGATTTAACTGGATTACCCCCTCTAATTTGAAATAAACCAATTAGGGGGGGTAATATTATGCTGAAAATTGATATGGCCAAGGCTTATGATACGATTGATTGGGAATTTTTATTGCAAGTGCTGAATGCGTTTGGTTTTTTATTGGAGGCTTGTAATCTGATTTCCAACTGTGTTTCTTCATCTTGGTTCTCTGTGGTTATGAACGGCACTTCTAAAAGTTTTTTTTAAGGGTGGAAGGGGTCTACGATAGGGGGATCCCTTATCCCCCTATTTATTTATTTTGGTGGAGGAGGTGATTTTGAGACTTTTTGCGGAAGAAATTTCAAGATGGGACTATTGGCTTTTATTCGTAGCCTAGAAATGACCCGTTAATTTCTCATTTGCTTTATGCGGATGATATGGTTATTTTTTCGACTGGTAGGAAGAAAGATGTAAAGAACATTTTAGAAGTTCTTAATCTCTATGCCCAGTGGTCTGGTCAAATGGTCAATGCCTCTAAGTCATCTATTTTCTTCTCAAGCCGTATACAAGAATCTAGGCGAAAGGAGCTGCTTAGAGTGTCTGGATTTTCGATGGGGCAATTTCCAGTGAGATACTTGGGGGTTCCTATCTTCTAAGGTAGAGTGAAATCATGTTATTTTGATGATTTGTTGTTTAAAATTTCTAAAAAGATTGAGGGTTGGAAGATGAGGTATCTATCAGCTGGTGCCAGATTACTTCTGATTAAGCATGTTCTTTCAAGTTTGGGAAGATTAACAATTTATTTAGCACTTTTTTCTGGGGTTCGTCGAAAGGAAGGCCAAAGAGGAAATGGGTGAGTTGGGAATCAGTTTGTAGGTCCAAGGATGAAGGAGGCGTGGGGGCTCAGAAATATTATGAATGTCTAGAGCTCCCTTCAACCTAAATTTGCATGGAGGTTCCACTCGGAGGATACCTTATGGTCTCGTTTCTTTAAAGCCAAGTATGTGAAGAATCAACTTATTTCTCTTGTGGATTTGTCTAAAGGCTCTAGATTTTGGAAGATGCTTATGAAATTGGTTCCTCTAGTTGTTGACAAATCCGTCTGGCATGTGAAAGAAGGGAACTTATCCTTTTGGTGGGATAAGTGGATGGATTCAGGACCTACATGTCAAAATGTATAGATTTTAGATTTGCCTTTCTTAAAAATAAAAGATTGCATGGTTGAGCATGGTTGGGATGTGGACTTGGTTGTACAGCTAGTGGGTCAAGAGGTTGCTGATGACATTTTCTCTCGGGTTGATGGCACTAAAACAGGGATGGATATGTTAATATGGCTTGGTGATAGTCGCGCGAGTGCTACCGATTTTAAAATTTATAATTAACCGCTCGCGATAGATCGTATCCTTGTAAGATAGCTCTAAAAGAGGGTATCGTCCGCAGGGACTGTGATGGTTGGTTTATCAAGTTTTCGAGATTTTCTCTAACTCAACTCATGAAAATAAGATGTTTTTGACTTTGAAACTTAAATGACATAAATGTAAATGACAGAAACATAACTGACAAAAATGTAAATGACATAAATGTAAATGACATAAACATAAATGACATGTAAAGTAATGATAAAGGTAGAAGCAGATTGTATCTAACTTGGAATTTTTAACAAAAGCATAATATGAGCCTGTAAAGGTTGTCAATCCTTACAACGATCTCATCAAGAATTTACTACAAAAACAAAATGATAAAGCATCATAGTTTTGCACTAGTCACTCACCTAAATGACATAAATCTAAATGACAGAAAATCCTACATTTTGAGCTAACTCGTGTTCCCTAGCATGCGATATAAGTCCTCTTAATAGCCTACCCAATATCATGAAATAGCATAAAGCATCATAGGTTTCCACCCGTCTTTTCATCTATCTATTCTAAGTTAAACTAACATAGATTGAGTTGTGGCCCTAGCATGCCCTATCAAACTCACATAATATCAAGTCAAAAGCATCATTACATAGCATATACCTTCTCAATCAAAGACATTGAAAGTATTGAAATCATTCAAAGTTCAAAACCAATTCCTCATAGACAAAGAACAAGTTTTCATTTCAAATGGTATAATCTTTAAGAACAAACCTTTTGCAAATGCAATCATCATACCATTTATACAAAATCCCAGCTAAAAACAATCAACTCATAGCCCCAAAGAAAGAATTACATCAAAACCCTAAAAAGGGATTCATTTCCTCATGAAGGATTTGGATTTTCTCCATGAATTGGAAAAAACCATTTCCTAAAGGAATTTGGGAGCTATGGATTGAGCTTCTACCTACTACATAAAGAAAAATAAATGAAAACTAAACTAAAAACTACAAGAAAAACACACTGGGTCGAGCTCTCATAACACACACTGCCTCTCCGAACAGACATACATATATATGAAAAATTTGGACTTTGATCTTTCCTTATAATGCTAAAAATCTATCATCCAGCTGTTTAAGAGTCCTCTAGGAAGTGATTTCGGCGCCTACCATAGCCTACCAGCCGCAATCTTTGATTATTTCCCAAGATTTTCAGATATTTGCTGATATTTTCGCTTTCAGAAGATTCTTGAACTTCACAAGCATTTTTGACCCACAAGAAGTCTGAATTTGATCTTTCACATAAAATAGCATTTGTGAGTCTTTAAGTCTTCTTTCCAATGCCTCTAACCTTGACTCAATCTGAGTTTTTTACTGAGAGTTATGGCCAAAACAGTACACAAAGGTCAGTGACGGAACTGATCTGCGATGCTTCTGGAAGCGATGGCGCTCGAGCACCACTTTTTGGGCGCTCGAGCGCCCATTTTCTGCTTCAGATTTGGCTTGATGAATTTTGTATTTTTGAGTCCTCTTTTCAATGCCCTTGACTTTGCCTCAAATCGGAGTTTGAGCTAAACGTTATGGTCAAAAGAGTGGGCAAAGGTCATTGGTCAGCAGCTTTGCAAAAGTTGATGTATTTTCAGCCCGAATTTGATAGAATTGCTTGTGTTCTCTATTAAGCCTACAAAATAAGATAAACACTAAAAACAAAACAAATATTATATACAATACAAACTAAGGCTTAACATATGCCAGTTAAGGGACTTGAATGTGTAACATTCAGCATTTATCACTTGGTAGTAGGGATGAGAGATTTTCAACAAAAAGTACTTGGGATTGGCTCCATATTTTGGTTCCGAAGCACCCATGGACGGACTGGATTTGGCACTCTGCCTTTGCCAAAGAAATTTTCAGTTGTTTTGTGGAAGGCGATGACAAATAGCTTGAGTGTGGATGAACGGATTAGGTGTATTGGAATTTCATTAGTCTCAAAATGTGAGTGTTGTCCTCAAGATGGCGTTAAGGACCTGAATCATATGCTATACAATGGCAAAGTTGCGGCTAAACTATGGCAAATATGCTCTAGTTTCTTGGGTGTTCCTTATGTGGCTAATTGGTCTTGGTTGGTAACTGTTGAAGCTTGGTTTTGAAGAACCAAGAAATCCTCAAAGATTGGTAATTTGATTGGGTTGGTTCCATGTATTTTAATTTGGAATCTATGGATGTGGAGGTGTTCCACACGTGTGGAGGGACAAAAGGATTGTTTTAATGTTTTGTGGAGGAAGGTTAAATACTAGCTCCATTGGGTTGGTTTGAGGCTTAGGGAGTCAAAAAATTTGCATCATCGTGATCAAGCAACTCTTGAAGACTTAAATTTGCCGACTGTATCTCTTTCAAAAAGAAAGTTCATTGCAATATCTTGGGAGAAGCCAAATCTGGGTTGGTTCAAATTAAATATGGATGATAGTAGTTTGGAGAATTCGGGGGAGTTGGGTGCTGGGGGGCTGATTAGAGACCATGAGGAAAATCTGGTTGTTGCATTTTCTGAATATATTGGAATTGGTTCAAATAATAAAGCTGAATTGTTGGGGGTACTATTTGGATTGTGAAAATGCAAGGTTATGGGTTTGGGTAGTATTGTTGTTGAACTAGACTCATCTCTAATTGTGAATTGGCTGGAGAAAGGTAGTTGTCGGGTTTGGTACTTGGAGGATTTTTGGGAGGAAATAATCCTACTCATCAGTGGCCTGAATACTCGTTTTAAATATGTTTTTAGAGAGGAAAATAAAGCTGCGGACTGGCTTGCTAAATGTGGTAGTGCTGGGATTACGCAGGAATATAATTCGAATAACATCCCAAGGGAACTCAAAGGGATATTACGAGTGGATAAATGTGGTTTACCTTGCTTAAGAACAAGGTAAGATGTGGTCAGCTAGGGCGTCGAGGTGGATTTACGTTGGTTTATGTCAATGTGGTCAACGTTGTTTTACGTATGTCAATGTGGTCAGATGCCATTTACGTTGTTTTACGTATGTCAATGTGGTCAGCTGCCATTTACGTTGTTTTACGTACATCAATGTTTACGCTCACGTTGCTCATCACGCTAGGACGTTCTCGTTTGGTTCGTTGTGCTGCGATGGGTTTCGTTTATTTTCGTATCTTTGTATAGTCACGTTAATTTTTGTCTTGGTTTGGTTTTACTTTGAGTTTTGGTTGTTCTTTGGTTTGGTCATTGTTTAATGGGATGGTGGATATTTGTAAATCCTGTGGATCTTGGATGTTGCCATGGTATTACTCTACCAAAAGTGAGGTTTCTTTCAAATAAATATGGGCTAGGATCACTCTTGGACATGTGATCTCGTCTCTTAAAAAAAAAAGAAAAACATAGAATATTGTGAGAAATACCCTAATTAGACCACAAAATGATATTGTCACTACTAGCTAGAAATTTCCCTGTACTGACAACCCGGTTCTAACTTGCCAACAAACTTTTTGTAAAAGTTTTCCTTTCGAGAGTAGAAAATTTTGAAACTTAATATCATTCCTGAACATCCAGATATTATAAACAACCGAACCCAAAGCTAATCTACAAAGAATAGCTTTGAGAGAATTCCCTTTCCAATCCCTTAAAGCTCTATCCACAACTTCATCCCATTTCTTGAGCATACCCAATTGTAAACACAACTGCATAATAGTCTTCTACTAAGGCCACACTCACAAAATAAGTGCTCCCTAGATTCAATATAATGTATACAGAACAAGCATTTCACATTATCACTAAAACCCCACTTCGGCATCCTATTACCTATAAAAAGACTATCTTTCATAGCAAACCATAAAAAGAAAGCATGCTTTGGAATGGCCAAAGGTGACCAAATAAGTTTATCCCAATCCACCTTAGAATGCCTAATACGAATGACTTCCTAAGTCTCCCTACAATTACAGATCTTACTCTTCGAATGCTGCCATAGAGGCTAAGAGTACGTATCTAAAACACCAAAATTCACAAGAGGAAGTTTACTCTGAATAAGCACCACATTTTCAAACCTAGCAGGTACCCAATCGACTCCCTCTCACGAATTACACTAGAAAGTCTAGCATCAATTTTGCTCCAAGCTTAAACACAACTCTAGGACCATACTTGTCAACCAAACTGCCATCCGGATGCGAAGCCTCAACCCACAAGTATATATCTTTCGCATCCCCAACTTGGAAAGACAATAACGTTTTTGCAACATCCCTGAGTTTTAGAATTTTCTGCCAGCCCTAAGAGACGAGGAGGGATTTTGAGAAGCCAAAAACATCTTCCCTTAATCAGATTTAACGTCACCTAAGCCACCCAAAGAGAACCCGCTTTAGCAAAGAGGTTCCAAATGTTCTTTTAAAATGGAAGTAACATTCCAATCAGCTAGTGACTTCAAACCCAAACCCCCCTCCCTTTTTCAAACACAAACATAATCCCAAGAAACTTTAGCCTCAGCCGAGCTAGAGTCAATCCCATTCCACAAAAATCGATTAAACTTTTTCTCTATTAGTCCAATCACCATGATAAGGAGAATGAAGATGTTAGACCAATAGATTTAAATGCCAAAAAGAACCGAAGAGATTAATTGTAACCTACCTGGAAGAGAAAGATGCTTTTAAAGCCAAGAGTTGATTCTGTCATAAATCTTCTCTAGTAGACAACCCCAACCAGAGACAGACAGTTTCTTAGTAATAAGAGGAATGTTGCACAAATATCCACCTAAATAAGTAGGCGAATAAATGCACATTTTATTCGCAAGTGCACAAGATCAAAACGATAGTATAGACGGCAAATACAAATCATTCTTACGAGGATTGGTAAAATATGTTTAAAAAGCAATACCTAAGAAAATATCTTGAATGAGATGATATTAAAGATTGAATTGAACTAAAAAGAATAAAGGGCTAGGGCTTCGATATCTACCGCTAATCATACTCAAATAAGGTAAATAATATGCACAATGCTACAATCATGTCAAGATACTCAACGTTTGTCAGCCTAAGGACATGGGTGTATACTCCAAAAGCTATTGATCTCCCTAAACAACGAGATTAGGCATGGGTGTATACTCTATCTCTTTTCTTTCTTAAGGGATTTAGCATGAGTGTAATTTAAGTTGTTCCTCAAGAAAGCATAAATCTATGGAGATCGACAAACACACTAAGACCTAGAACATGGTGTATATTCCGGTCTTTCATGTTAATTACCCTAAGAACCAGCAATTGGTTCTTTTGTCACTCTACTGGGCCTAGGACTCGGTCATCCAAATTGACCGAGATAATACTCTACACATGTTATATGCATAAGATGATCAAACCCATACATAACCCATATGAAGAATGAACAAAAACCCGAAATAAATCAATTAAGCATCAAAACATGAATTATAGCAAGACAAATTGAAACCTTAAAGAGACATGATTAAGGCTTCAATCGAGTCCTAACTAAAGTATTAGCTCCACATAATTCGGATGAAAATCATCCTCATAAGAAAATAACAAAGAAAAACTGAAAAGTAAAGAAAAACCCTTTTTTGAAGCCTTTGATTCTTCTCCTCAAGCTTGTGTGTTTGTTTTGGAGGACTTAGGGGAGTATTTATAGAGTTTAGGAACAACCCTAGTCAATTTTGTGTACCCTAGGAAGTGCAAAATTGAGTTGGAGTAGGTTTAAGATCTTTCCAAATCGGGTTCTGCTGATTTAACTGTTCAGTGGGCAAAGTAGCTCGAGCTAAATATGGATATGGCTTGAGCTAAACTTGGATATGGCTCGAGCCAAATTATTTAGCTTTTCTCCAACATGCCTTCTGAGCCCGGAACTTGATGGAATTGAGTGCTTTTCTTCCAAAACCTACAAAATAAGGGAAAAACATAAAAACAACACAAAACATCATATTATAGTGAAACTAAGAGATTAACATATGTGAATTAAGGGGCTCGAATGTGTAACATTCATCACTTATCACACCCCCAAACTTACATATTGCTAGTCCCTTAGCAATACTAAACTGAAAATAAATGACAACTACTCTACCTCCTCTGTCGTGGAAAACACGATTGCATTTAGCATATGCAACAAGCCTTTTAAACCCCTAGGCATCCCTAGTAGGATGAGTGAAGTCTCGTGAGGGTTTAACATAAATGATACCCACAAACATTATGCACAATTCAAGTTATCTCCAAGACTAAAGTATCACAAACAACCACGATTCTCATTCATTAGTAAGCTTAAAAGGATAAACTCCATCTTCAAAATGAATTGGAATTTCCAAGTCTAACCACTCAAAATGACAAACTGAGATTTCACAAGTTCAATTCAGTATAAAATGGACCAACACATAATCATGAGGCTTCAAATTAATTCTGATGTACAATGACTCAATATCTCAAAGTTGACTGGGGTCCCCATCGAATTGAATAACCATGGCCTTTTTTTTTTTTTAGGCTGTGTAATGCTTAGTTCCCTTAATCTTTCTAATTGACCCTTGTAGCGAGTGTTAACTCAAGTCAAAAAGGCTACAGAACTAAACTAGCTATAACTTCAACCAATCCAAAATTCTCACATTTTAACATTCATTGCTTGGTGAGGCAAGAAGTCCAGTTACTCAGTGAAAGCTTCGAAAATGGTTTCTACTTTAACCAATCCAAAATTTTCATCTTTTGACATGAACATTTATTGCTTAATGAGGCAAGAAGTCCAGTTACTCAGTGAAAGCTTCGAAAATGGTATTTTCTTTAACCCATTCAAAATTCTCACCTTTTGACGTGAACATTCATTGCTTAATGAGGCAAGAAATCCAGTTACTCAGTGAAAACTTCGAAAATGCATCTTTT